>SNQJ01S0009494.1:19302-65175 GCA_010110895.2 Picea sitchensis | reverse complement strand
AATATTGATGGAATATTCTTAGTCGTCCCAATAAATCAATGGTTGTGATTTCAACCACTAACTTCCTCACTATTATAAAGACATCCATTTACATGTTTATTTTTTTACTTTTACTTGATCATATTTAAAATTTACTATAGTGGTTAGCTCATTGCCACGTCTAAGTGATTAATAAAATTTATTACTTTCCATTTCTCCAACAATGTATCATTTACTCTCCACTTCCTCCATTGTTTTCCCTCCCCTATCACTTTCATCTCCACTTACTCGACTGTTTCCTCCCGTATTCCATATTCCAACAAGACCACACTCCTGTACTACAAGAAAAAATTATTACAGAAGAATGTGAACCAAATAGGCATAGGATCCGTTTACAAGTCACTCACAAGTACTTCACCAAGTCCAACAGATGGCATACATAAAGAAGAAACCCACCAGAATAACAACCACCCGATCTTCATCTGTAACACCGAAGCTATTTTTTGTGTTATTTCCCCTACTGGTCATAGCAGCAATCTTCATTTTCTCTTTGCCTGCATTTACCAATTTCAAAATAAATACACCTCTCTAAACCTTTCACGACACTGGATTTATCTATAAAATGTCAGAATACATTCCTCCATAGCTCTCCTCAATCTAAACTCCATTTGAAGAATCACCCACCTACACAATCCCACAACACTTCACACAACACTACAGCTTCAAGCCATGAAAGAAACCATCCAGGTCCATACTACAACTGGAACTTATTCCATGCAGACTTTGAGCAAATTTTCACCAATCTCAAGATTTCCTTTGCAGCGATCCAGACATCTACAATAATAATAACTCCTTTGCAGCGATTTTTCTTCCCCACCCCAACCCATATGACCCAATTCTCTCAGGAATGATCCACGTGTGCATTCTGAGGCCTCCATAGCTGACTTGGTGGCAATGTAGGCTAAAAACATTAGCCGGTCTTTTAGATTTTGGAACAGGTCACAGGGAGCATACCACTTTTATGTATGTTGTCACTCTGTTGGGAGGAATGTTCCATCCAAATTCTTGGAACTTCACAGAAATGCAATATAGGTGGTGTGCTCTTCCAGCTACTACCATAAATTCTATGTGGTACATAAGGATGTTTCTTTGTCCCAAGTCTGGCCTCGCTTACCAAAGACAAATTGGGTTCCTCAACATGACAAGTACACCACACCGTGTGTTTTTTTCTTTGAATTTTGATCAAAATCATCACCTGGATTCGTTGAATGTTGATCAAAATCTTAACCTGGATCAAGGATCTAGGTGTGAATTTTGTTAATGAAACAATAATCTGCAAGGTATATTAACTAGGATAATTTTTAAAGCAGAGAAAGATTAGAAAAACAGGTGCAAACCTATAGCTGGGAATGTTCCATCCAAATTCTTGGAACTTCACAGAAATGCAATATAGGTGGTGTGCTCTTCCAGCTACTACCATAAATTCTATGTGGTACATAAGGATGTTTCTTTGTCCCAAGTCTGGCCTCGCTTACCAAAGACAAATTGGGTTCCTCAGCATGACAGGTACACCACACTGTGTGTTTTTTCTTTGAATTTTGATCAAAATCATCACCTGGATTCGTTGAATGTTGATCAAAATCTTAACCTGGATCAAGGATCTAGGTGTGAATTTTGTTAATGAAACAATAATCTGCAAGGTATATTAACTAGGATAATTTTTGTACAGAGAAAGATTAGAAAAAACAGGTGCAAACCCATAGCTGCTTTACAAAAACTGATGTTGTATAGTTGCTTCTATTTTATTTTATTATGCTGAAAGACCATACCTATTGGTAATGTGGGCACAATCAATCATCTTTTAATCTAAAAATTTAACTGATGGCTATCAATTAAAGATGCTGGAAGCATTTTAACAATCTGCACTTTTCATATGCCTTCTTCTGTGTTCATGAGTCACAAATTATATGATTCAGCTAGTTTCATCTAAATATTTAAATATTTAGTTTTTATAACATAGACGCCAATTTCACCTCAGACTCCCAGTTTTTTCAATTCTATTTTATTAGGGTTACAAATGTTACGTGATACATCTCTTCTACACTCTTCCACCTAGGTTGTAAGAGCACCTTGCTTCTATTGGTGCCAAAAAATGGTGCAACCAACCCAGGAAGGTCCTCTTATGAAGTTTAAAATGGGCCACATTTAACATCTCTACAATACAGTTCAGTTATTATTACATATATAAAATGATGTATGAACACTATGACGTTTCCAGTTTTCATCATAGGTAATTTTTCCATATTGTTGCTTGTGGTCTAAAAATCACAATCGATTACTATGAAGCTTAGCTTACTGTATATGTAAAATTGTCGTTGTGCTTCTACCATAGGCGTATCCTAACCCTGAGCCAAAATATTTTACCATTACTGTGGAGATTAGTGAAAATCTATCCCTTCACACCTATCTTTGAATCAATGGAGACTATTCTGGAGAATTTAGCTTTAGCGTGGCTATTTGAATTACAGAAAGGAGGCTTTACTATTATATCATCATAGAAAAAGTAGCAGAAACATTATCTCTGACACAACAGAGGTTTTCCTATGAATGGGCATGGGTGGGTCTGATCCAAAACTGTCTGAAAACATGAAGTTTACGTAGCTTAGTTATTACTGAATAAAATATACAAAGAATTAATATTATATTATAGAAGAAGCAATGGAAGCACTAGTAGGTACCATCCTTCCACCTGCCTGGGAACATTACTTGTAGATTATTGGGTCTTCAACTATATCCACCCTGGATAGTTCGCTCCTTTTTCTGAATTGGGAGCAAATCAGAGCGTTGTGTTATTCCTCGCCCCTACACATTTGAACTGAACTATTGGATGTCCTTAGCTGGCCTGCCCTCCTACCTGTGCTCCTTATATCACATAAGAAGAAAGCAGGAAAAAAAATTCCCCTCAGTAATACAGAATGAAATCCTTCCATCCTTCACAACTCTTCCCCAAGGAAATTGATCCTCGTCCAGAACCACTCCCGATACCCAAAAACAACATTGATCTCTATTCAAACCCAAATGTTTACGGCAAGCTAGTTTAACTGGCATTTCAAAGAGATCGAAAGCCTGCACCAGGTCATTGGGATGGTCAAAAGGTTTGAAAAAACCCTATCATCCCCTTTGGATGCCCATGAAAATTAATCAATTCTGCAGCAAAACCCAATACCGACACAAAGAATGAAACACAACATTGCTATTCACCAAGCACAATTAGGAAGCATAATAGAGACTAGTGTTTTTCCATTGCTCTTTATCTTCCCTTCTGTCATGGTGTTTAGCTGACAACTTTTGTGCCTTTTCCATCTCACCAACCCAATGAAAATGAATCCAGACATAGCTCTTACTGATATGACACCCGGCCTCATTCCTCTTACAAAGAATCAATCCCTTAAGGCACACAAGACGAATCAATTTGTCTATTAAGAGAAAGAACTTCCACACACAAGCATGGGACATCTTCCCGCATAGTAGCAATGTACAGGCAATTTAACCTAGGAAATTAATTAGTTAGAGGTTATCTTAGGACAACTTCAAATTCAATTTCAATTTATCGTCCGAGGGCTTGATGTAGGTTCTCTTGAAATTCTTCATTGAAATTTTGGTAGATCTAACAGTTGATGCAAAAAGAAAAAAATAATAATAAGTCGATCTTCATTTTTAACAACCGCTCCATCATGCTCTATTAGCTTTAATCCCAAATGAGTATATCTAACCATATTCATTTACTTTCCTGCACTGTGTTATCGTTAACGTTTATAGTAAATGCTTTGTACAATGTTATTTTTTTTTTTCGCCTTCTCTGTCGGCTCCCTGATTGTTATTCCAATTATATCTTCTACCCACTTCCCAATCAAGTCTTTTTCTTCTCCTTTAGAAATTCTGGTCATCTGTGTGTCTGGTTAACGCATATATCCATTAATAGTTTAATAAAGATTATACCTTTTTGGATTATCTCTTTGGCATTTTCCTCATGGTAGCCATAAGATGAGAAAAATATTGTTATGACAAGATTATGGTGATAGATGAGTTTCATGGGAATCATATGCCATTTATCCTTTTGGACCAACCACTTACTTTGGGTTATACAATATGATGACAAAGCATGATGTAAAGGATTTAAAGAGACGAAACAACTTAGTCTTATCCCCACTTCATTATATGTATTTTCTCTACTTCTGGATCTAAGCTTGAAGACACTTCGCATTAGAAGATCTATACACTTGAAGGTATGGTTGAATGGATACGTTTATACTTATTTACAACCAAATAAATAATGTTTATTGCAAAGCCTAGTTTATTATGATATGTTTAGGGAGTAAGTGAACCAATGTGCTTTAGGAGACGATGGAGGGAGACGAGGATCCAGGGATTTTCAAACTTATTTAAGCGGGAAATGATCAGCCAAATAAATAATGTTTGTTGCAAAGCCTAGTTTATTATGATATGCCACCTTACAGAGCAGTTGTAAGTATTTCATTATTAGGGAGTAAGTGAACCAATGTGCTTTAGGAGACGATGGAGGGAGACGAGGATACAGGGATTTTCAAACTTATTTAAGCGGGAAATGATCAGAGGAAGCCATGTTTGTTGAGGGATTCATCGTATTACTCTAGTTTGGACTGGTCACTTTTGATCCTTGGTCATTTCTTGGGTGTTTAATTTTATTGTTAGCTTTTAGTTAAACTTTATGTGTTTCTTTCACTTCATCGTTTTTGCCTTTCTTGGCATTGCCCCATCGATTATCTGGATCCTATTTATTTCTACCAACTTTTTCCTGCCAGTTTTTTCTACTCTCGGTAACTGAACCATTAGCCGGTGGCTTTTATTTCGTTTTCTTTTGTGGGATAGTGTTGAACAGGTGGAACTTCTCATGGGTTTTGTCATGTTTTTATTATTTCTTTTACTCCACTCTTCTCCAAAAGAATCTAATCCCTTGATCTTTTCGTTGATTTGAGTGCATTCCTAGTGGAATCCTGATGGAGAACCATCGTTTGGAGTCTATTAATGTGGAATTTAATGCACTCTTAAATGAGTCGATTGACGTTTATTGGTAGGAGAGTGTTGTTATTCCATCTCATTGTTCTCTGGGGGTGGTTTCGGGGACTCTATCCAAAGATACATGTTCACTGGGTACTCAGACAGAATCTCATTCTTTTTGTCATCGCTTGAAGCAGACTATAGACCCCTCTCTAGACACTTTTTTACCTGAACTTTCAAAGCCTTCATTTAATGATAGGTCTCATAACCGGATGCTCGGGCAAGGTTTTACCAGTAAGTTGAATGTTACAAACCTTCATATAAAAAATCATGTGCCTAGTTCGGCTCAAAAAATCTAGAGACAGTGGGGGACAAACAAATCCATAGAAGATTAGTTTTAGGCTCTGACATTAGGTTGGAGGACTCTTTCATAATGGCTCTTTGTGGCCTAGTGGGAAGGTTTGCTTACAGTAACCTATGTGTGGAAAATTGCTTAGTCTGGATGGAGCGTGTTTGGGTACCAGTTTTAGGATATAAACCAGAGGTCATTTATTTAACTAAAGGTTGGATTGGAGTTATCTGTGAGAGTCCAGAAGATGATGTGTTACTGTTAGGAAGAAGGTAAGCTAATGGAAATAGCAGCTCTATGCTCAATACATGGAGGCTAGCATTTAATCTAGAGACCAAATATTTCTCATTAAGGCATTTATGGGTTTTGCTTCTGGGGCTTCCATTGTATTTATGGAATGAGGGAGCTTTGACATCCATTGGAAACTCTTTGGGGAGCTTTATCAGAATTGATAAAAAGAATTTGGAGGCGTCAAATAGAAAAGTTGCTAGAGTGTTGGTTGAAATGGACGTGCACTTGGGTCTGCTGGAGATTTTGGAGGTTGAGTGGCGCGGTATTTGTTGTCTCCAAAGACTAGACTATCTTAGGTTACCATTTAGATGTAGTTATTGTCAAAGTACCTCACACTTGAGGCATGGCTGTAAAGGTATAATGGAAGAATATAAGCCACAGGAAGAACATGAGAATTTTTATAGTAACCCAGACTCCTCGATGGATACTGGCTTCTATGGTTTTGAAGGAGTCAAAGATGACAGGATTGACCATAGCTGCTTGGAGAATATAGACTCTACTATTAGTAAGTTACAGCTTAATTGTCTTATTTTTTATAATTCCCTTTCGGTGATGGAACATCATATTATTAGCTCCTCTATTTAGATGAAGAAAACCATTCCAAAGTCGTCTATGTCACCTTTTGATGACTTAGGTGACCCACAAAACATTGACCTTTCTTCTGGGGGCAGAGAATCCTTAACTCCCTCGACAAATGCTTCCTCGTCCTTGGAACCTGTGATTCCTTCTGACGATTTGGTATCATCGAATGTCCCACCACTCCCTAACACCTCTCTTCCAGATTCATCAACCTCTACAAAACCCATTAGTAGTCTGGATAGTAGTCAATTTTTGTCGGGGGGGCAGGCTTTGACAGTTGAGTATAGGGAACCAGAAGAGGATGATTAAACCCTCTCTATCATTCTAGATTCACTTATACCTTTCATCCGTGGAAGTGATGCATCAGTACCTTTACCAGTTTTTATCGGGAAAGAAGCTATTGATCATGTTGTTGTGAGTGGGGAGGCCAGTAGTTCTCGAGATATGGTAGGAGATGGTGGGAAGGAATTCGGATGGTCCCAGGGTTTGGGAATTGAACTTTCCCCTGTAAAAACCCGAAGTGCTAGAAAAAAATCCAAATATGTACCAAAATTTGACTATGTGTTACATATTCCTACTGATGGTAGGGCCCTTAGAGCATTGAAGGTCCTTGCAAGATCTAAGTAATGTTATTATTATCATTAAATATAAGAGGGACTGGAGGCGCCCTAAAACTAGCCTCGGTTCGTAGTGTGTTGGATAAATCTCATCCAAATATAGTTTTCTTTCAAGAGACTTTAGTACATTTAGAAAAGGCTTGTAATTTCTTTCAAATTTTGAGGCCGAAGTGGCTTTGTTGTGCAGTTAATTCAGTTGGAAATTCTGGAAGGTTATTAGCTGCATGGGATCCATCATATTTTGATCTGATGCCTTACTTGACTTGTGGTGGAATCTTATTGACAAGACACTGCTTAGAGTCCAAAATAAATATTAATCTTCTTAATGTATATGGGCCATGTTTGGAGTGTAAAATATTCTGGGAAATATTGGAGTCTGTGGGTCTGATGTCCCTGAAATATATTGTTTTAGTAGCAGATCTAAACTTGACTCTTTCCGCAGGTGAAATTTGGGGCACTCTGGAAACACTTGGATCATTGGCTACTTTCTTCACCAATTTATTTAATAGAAATAAGATTATGGATATTCAGTCGGGGAAGATGGCCCCAACTTGGAGAAATGGTCAGGAGGGAGATTATTTCATAGCCAAGAGACTGGATCATACCTTACTTTCCGAGGATCTTGTGGTGGTGACTAGCATTTTTAGAACTTGGGTTGAATACCCTTTTATCTCTGATCATGCACTAATTTTATTACAGTTGGATCTTCCACCAATTTTCAAGGCGATTACTTTCAAATTTAACCCTGTGTGGAGTTTAGATAATGGTTTTTATTCTATAGTTCATAACCTTTTGACAGATCCTATGTATCTTCGAGAATCTGGTAAGCAGAAGCGTTTGGTCTGGAAATTGAAAGATTTGAAAAAGTGTACAAAAGTCTGGCAGAAGGATTATAAAACTTTAAAAAATGTCAGGCTTAGGAGACTTGAACAAGAAATCTCCTTTAGAATGCAAAATTTGATGGAGGGTACCTGTCAGAGTATGATTGATCTGTCTTTAAAAGATTTGGAACAAGAAAGGAATTCATTACTAAAGGAAATTGAGGAACAGTGGTGTCAACGCAGTCGTGCTATATGGATTCAAAGTGGAGATCTAAATACAAAATTCTTTCATAATTTTGCTAGCTACATGAGAAACCATAAGTTCATATGGGAGATACAATATGAGGGGGGAACAATTTATAGAGGCCAGGACAATCTAAAATTTGCAGCAGTTAATCATTTTAAATATTTTTATAACAAATATGTGGATATAAACCATGTTGATCAAGTTAGAGTGGTCACATTGTTTCCAAATATGGTACTAGATTCAGATTCTGATGCCCTCTTTAAACCAGTGAACAAGGAAGAATTGAAGAAATTCTTAACAAATTTTAAAGTGGATAAGAGCCTCGGCCTGGACAACTAGACAATGGAGTTTTTTAAGCATTTTTTTTATTTAGTCGGAGAAGATATTCTAGAAATGATTGAAGAATCTATAACAAAGGGTTTTATTCCCGGAGCACTAAATTCAACTTTTATTACTTTGATTCCAAAAGTGAACAAGCCTCGTCATTTTGGAGATTATAGACCGATCTCTCTGTGTAACCTTTGTTACAATATTGTCTCAAAGATCATAGCTAATCGGATCAAACCAATTCTCTCTATATCACTTTCGGAAGAGCAGTTGGGCTTCTTACAGGGAAGGTAGATTTAGGATGTTATAGATACAGTCCATGAATGTATCCACAATATTAATCAGAAGAAATCAAAGTCATTGATTTTAAAGTTGGATCTTCAAAAAGCTTATGACTGTGTTAATTGGGACCTATTGCGCATTCTTCTCCTTCAAATTGGACTGGACCTAAATATGACTAATTGGATTATGAGTTCTGTAGTCTCCACCTCTTATTCAGTCTTGATTAATGGAGAAGCAATAGATTTGTTTAAGAGCGGAAGGGGATTGAGGCAAGGCTGCCCCTTATCATCGTTGTTATTTATCTTGGTGATGGAAATTTTGAGTTTTCTATTGAAAGAAAGTCAAAGAGAGGATAAATTGACAGCTATTCAAGTTTCTAAATCAATTAAAATATTGCATATTTTATTTGTTGATGATGTGATCATAATGACAGGTGCCACTATTCATGAATGGTGGGAAATAGATAAAGTTCTTAATTTCTTCAGCTCGACTTTTGGTTTATTGATTAATGCTTCGAAGTCGACTTTCCACCAAGAAGGTCTATTGGATCAGGAGATTTTTCAGTTCAAAGCTTTCTTTCCTTTCATATTTCTAGAGTTGGAACAGGGTTTCAAATATCTTGGTTTTTTTATGAAGGTTGGACCTTTGCGTTCAGATGAATGGCATTGGTTGATAAAAAAATTGGAAAACAAGATCAATAATTGATGTTATAGGTGGCTTTATTTACGAATGCATCTTACGCTCCTGAAAGCAGTGTTATCTAGCCAACCTATATATTGGCTTTCCCTAGCAGTAGTGCCATGCTCAGTTTTGAAAATTATCAGGAATCACATGTTCAATTTCTTTTGGAAAAGGAATTGTGAATCCCATACTCTGCATCTTTGTAAATATCCCTTCCAATTCTTTTGGGTGCTGGAGTATTCGTAATATTTATGACTTCAGTAAGTCTCTAGCGGCGAACACGTTATGGTGAGTTCTCATGGGTGATAGAGTTTGGCATAGGGTGGTGATTGACAAATATCTTCTACATGCTTCAGTGATTAATTGGCTCAGATCTCAGTATTTCAGAAAGACTGGGATTTCTAGAATCTGGTATGGACTTCTAAAAGTTTTATATTTAATCTTGCATGGTTTAAGCTGGCTACCTGGGAACGGGCTATTTATTGAACTAGGTAAGGATAGAATCCTGGGATTGGGTGATTTCTCATTGATCTCTAGTAGTCTTTTTTCAATATTAAAGGAAAAGAACATTATTACACTTGCTCGGGCCAGAAATTATTCATGAGATCAATCATTGGCATCCTATTGGATTAGCAGTAGTGATCTGGATTTGGAGGGCGATTTAGCGCGTGAGTGGATCTTTTCAGAAGTTCTTTATCAGTGTCGGGAGCACTCATCCAAGAGACGAGGGACACTCTTATGTGGGTTGGTGGTGATCATTCAGGAAGGCCTACTGCAAAGAATTTTTATTTGAGCATTATCTCGGCTAATAGACTGTTGAAAGTTGATACTTGGAAACAAAAAAATTGGAAATGGAAAGCTCAACTAAAGGTGAAATTATTTGTCTGGCTAGCGATAGAGGGTAAAATCTTAACTTGGGATACATTAAAGAAAAGGGGATGGATTGGCCCAGGGCATTGTCCTCTCTGTAAATCTTATTTTGAGATAGTTATTCATCTTTTCATTTATTGCCCCTTTGCAATATCGGTCTGGAATTAAAACCGAACAGGAGTTGGTCTGGTAATACACTTTCAGATTGTTTAAAGTATTGGTATTTGGATAAATTTGTTCCTTCTCGTATTGCAGCCTATATGATCTGGTACATTTGGCAAGAACGTAATAAAGATCTGTTTGAGGAATCTAGTTCGTCATCGCACACAGTTCTTTACAAGATCTTGGCATTACATTCGGGCTCCATTATCCATCCAAAAGGCAAGCCACCGAGGGACACATTAATTTCATATCGTAAGGATTAGGCTCTTGCATGGTTTGATGGTGCTGCCAAAAGTGATGGTAGCATGTGCGGAGCAAGGGGTCTTATTAAAGTACCGGAAGCTACTGTTTACAGATGGACATTAAATTGTGGCAAAGGGACAAATACTAAAGTGGAGCTCTTGGGAGCCTGGGCTTCGCTCTAGCTTGTTGATTACTTAGCGCTTCATGTTCTACATTTGCTAGGTTACTCAAAGGTTGTCATCGAATGGTTAGCAAAGAAGGGAAGACTACAGATTGAGCTCTTTGGAGGGTTGGAAAGATAGAATTATAGTGTTGTCTGGGAGTTTATGTTTCATTACTTTCCAACATCTTTATAGAAATTTTAATATTGAAGCAGAAAAATTATCAAAGCAAGCAATAGAGGATATAGAAGGCATACTTTTTTATCAAAGGTGGACCAATGGAGCGGCTGGACCAAGGAGACAATTTAGAATCCATTAACCAATGATGGTGATTCTTTATGTTTTCGGCAGTATTGCTTTTTTATTTTACTTTGAAAGTATTTCCTATTTTGGTACTGTACTTAGAATTGGAAATGTTTTATCTATACTCAGTATGGTATTGGAGTTGAGACTCTTTTTGCAGCTACCATGACCATTTTGTAATTTATTTTTGAACAATATTTTACATTCTCCCAATAGGGCTTGAAAAGGGTCTTTGGAGAAGTAATGGAAGATGTAAAAAAATTATATGCATTAATATAATTGAGCGAATTTTTTTCCCTGGAAAAAAGCATTTCATTATTATTTACTCACACGCCAGCCAACAAATTTTACCTCAAGAAATTTATGAAGAGATATCTCTTCAAGTCATGACTCTGAGGATTAGATAAGCTCAGAGGATACTCTAGACTCAAAGTTTTATGCATAAGAGTAAATTATAATTGTTCGTTCCAACTCTGAACCAAAAACACTACTCTATTGTTTCCATTCATGAAGCTTCGAAATTGGATTTAGTTTCTCTTATGGGAAAAGGTCGTCAGCTCAAGAAAGGATTTACAAGTCGCCCAGAAGTGTAGAAACTGCATTTTCATTAACATGAAGGAGTCAAATATAAATGCAATGGTTGCATGTTTTAAATTTTCAAAAATGGGTTGGCGATGGGAAGATGAGGTTGAGTAATTTAATATATTTTGAAAATGAGGTCAATGGAAAATGAAAGTGGCTCTTTCACGCCCGATTGATATCAAGAGCTAAATACTTGGCTAAAGGCTAAATATCAAGAGCTTCTATTGTAAATTTGTTCTAGAATGGCTAAAGGTTAAATACATGGCCCAAGTCTAAGCAAAGACTTGTAAATTCCAAAAATTCAATAATTGTATGGGGGCATTTTTAAATAAAGATCAAATCTTTTAAACTTTGAAATTGTTTCTTTATTTGTTTTTTTTTTTAAATCTCAATTTTCTTCATCTTTTTCTTAATACACCACTTAAAAATTAAAAGAAAATAAAACAAACTTATGAATTTATTACTTTTGTAAAAAATGTATGTAAGTTTCATTCATTTTATTTTGATTAGCTAGTTTTAATATGTACAATCTTTTTTTTTATTTTCTTTACTTACTTTATTGTTTTAGTTCTTTTACTATTTATTACATTTTAACTTTTAGAAGAAAATAAAATATATATATCACATCACTACAATGTTACTCTAATTTATTTTTGTAGTCTTTAAACTAATTTCTTGTTTAATATAAGTTTCTTTTAATTTTCACTTCAGCATTAACATATTTACATTAATTTTGTCTTAGTTTACCCTCTTACAAAATGAATACAAAAATATTATTAAGTTAGGGTTTTCTTGTACATATTTATCTTTAGTTGTTTAATTTATTTCAAGTTTTGATTTAACTTTGTTATTTCAACTTTATGCACTCATACACAGAAGCAAATACAAAATTATAAAGTTGCAAAACTAAAAAAAAATCAAATATTTAAAAAAAGTACAAAGTAAAATGATTTCATGCTTGGACTTTAGGTTAGAGGAGATTTAGCCTAAAGTCTAGTGTGTTTTCTTGTTGGGGCTCTAAACCCAGGGTGGCATTCTCATATTTTCCCACGTACCCCCATGGGAGGTCGAGATATTGGTGTTGGGGACTCTTTAGTCCCTTGACATCAACACAAGGCAGTCAAGATGTTCCTAGAATGACATATTTCAATCAATAATTGGTTGACGAGTTTGAGTGGGGTCTAGTGGGTATATGAACCTTGGATGTTGAGCAGATCTCGATCATTGGTCGAGAGAATGTAATGTGCATTTACACCATCCATCGAGGAGACATAATATTCCTCGATACCCTACATTTGAAGTAGTGAGACTCCCTAAACCTTTCGAATTTCGAACATATGGTATCTAAAGGGAATATTCTTCGATACCATATATGTTGAAGATAAGTGATGACTATACCAGAAGAAAGTCTGAGTGATAACAAAGGCAAGCCTGTGTGGATCGAAATTTCCCCATGGCAGGTTAGACAGGCACCAAATCATTGCTACGTCGTCACCATGTCAAATGGAAAGTGTGACGAGATGTCATGTGGACACCATGTGTCAATGGTATAGATGTCAAAAAACCCAGTAACTTTGGAAGGTCATAACTTTCGTTCTAGAACTCGGATTTGAGCGAAATTGTCGTCGTTGGAAAGCTCTTAACAAGTAGAAGACGATGGAGTTGTGAAAGAGAGGATTTGAGATAGTTGATAAAATGAAAAATTCAAATACCACATCTCTTAAAAAGGACACTTAGGAGTTGGGTGTGTTACAGAGTGATATCATAGCAAAGTTCAAACCCTAGGATTGAATGTGTCACCAAGACCTCTTAAGACTGTTTAAAAAGAATTTAATGTTGTCTGGAATGCATGATTCAAAATACTGACAAGAAATTCTAATGGTGATTATTGTTTCAACACGTAGGATGAATTGAAAAGTCCATAGAAGTGAATGGTGTAGTACAACATGGATGACATCTCACACCTTAAAGATGAAGAATCTGATGGCCGGAGGGATAGGGAAACCCCTCCAGATTTGATGGCCACTATGAGAATTTTGAAGGAATATAATGAGAGGCTTATGAGATCCCATGCTAAACAAGAAGAGTTGAATGCAGTCCCACTGAAAAGTCTATCCAAAATTCAAAAACATCTGCAGCAAGGCAAAATTACAGTAGTCGAAGAGGTTGAAAACCCCTTTAGATTCCCAAAATATGGACTGGCTCACAGCGATGCAGGAAGGAGTTATTCCAAAAGAAAGCATCGGGGTGCTAAGAGAGGAAAATCGAGTGGAGGCATTTCCATGGAGTCCTCTAGTCGAAATATTATTTTAGCACAACAGTCCAGTAGTGGCACAAAATCCAACATTTCTAAGAAGAGAAAGAGAAGGAAATCTCATAGTTTTCTGACTAAAGAATTCAAGAAGGATAAGCCACCTACCTTTGATGGTGAAATAAATAAAGGAGAGGAAGCCAAAGCATGGATATTTAGCTTGAAAAATTAATTGCGAGTACATAATTATTCAAATAATACCAAGGCAAGGATTGTAGTGTTTAACCTGAATGGAGGGGCTTCCATTTTATGGGAAGAACTCAAGGAAATAAAAAGGGTAAAGGAAAGAAAATTAACCTGGAAACAATTTGAGAGATACTTTTGCAAAGCTTATATATCTGGAAAATATTATGATGAAAAAATAATGGAATTCTATGAGCTTAAGATGGGGAAACTTACCTTCGATGTGTATGAAAAAATATTTATGGAGTTATTGAGGTATGTTCCCTACCGTAAGTATGAGAAGGTGAGAATCCAACGTTTTCTCAATGGGTTACCACAGTCCTACCAGGATCAAATTGAGTTTGACAAACCCAAGACATTGGAAGACACCATTTGGAAAGCCAAATGTTGTTACGATGAGTCTAAGCACAAGCATGAGTCTTCCAAATATTGGAAAAGAAAGGAAGAGAGTGGATTCCAGAAGAAGGGATTCAAGTATTTTCCTGCAAGAATTTCGGGAAAGATGCACATACAAGCCATCCAAGCAGGTGTGTGCATCAGCAAAATTTTCTTTCTCAAAGCAGGAATAAACCCATAGATCAAGTAATGGAAAGAGCATAGGAGCCCAAGAAAGGACCTTTGCAATGTTGGGGATGTGGAGATCCACATCTATTGAGGGATTTTCCCCACATGCAACATTACAACAAAAGAGTGTATAACGTGTAAGAGGAATCTATAGTCAATGATGTATCTAGGAGTGTACCAAGAATCTATGTAGTGGTAGAAAATCGACAAGCGGACCACCAAGCCTATGTGGTGGAATTGGAAGGTATTATTACTGAATGACCAGTTTCTATTTTAATTGACCCAGGATCTAATATTAGTTATGTTTCACCTCAAGTGGTTGATGCATGTTCATTACAAATAAATAATCATGCCAAAGTGTGGTTAGTTCAGTCACCACTGGAACAAAGAGGAAAGTGGTGGAAGTAGTTGAAGTATGTCCAATTAGGATGGAGGGATTTCAAGCCCAAGTGGTTATGAATGTTCTACCCCTTGGTTCTTATGACGTGTTGTTGGGCATGGATTGGTTAACAACCCATAAGGAAAAATAATTTTTTTATGAGAAAAATCTAGAATGTGAAGAGGAAAAAGGCAATACCAGAATTTTGCAAGGCATTCAGAAGCCAATATTTGCGATACAAATATCAGCATTACAACTCAAGAAATTTAGCAGAAAAGGGTGTACCCTATATACTATACAAG
The DNA here is from genome assembly GCA_010110895.2 of Picea sitchensis. NCBI lineage: Eukaryota > Viridiplantae > Streptophyta > Pinopsida > Pinales > Pinaceae > Picea > Picea sitchensis. The sequence continues at coordinate 49,905 of SNQJ01S0009494.1, read as the reverse complement.
TACTAAACTCAAAATAAGATAGAGAGTTGAAGGTTGGAGATCACCCAGTGCTATGGGAATTTAGAGATGTGTTTCTTGAGGAGGTGTATGGATTACCTTCAAAAAGAGACCTTGACTTTTCAATTGATCTCATTCCTGGAGCAGTGCCAACATCGAGAGTGCATTATAGGATGAGTACGCCCAAGTTGGTGGAACTGAAGATGCAGTTGAAATAAATGATGGAAAAAGGTTACATCAGACCAAGTATGTCCCCATGGGGAGCACCAACCCTATTTGTAAAGAAGAAATATGGTACCTTAAGACTATGCATCAATTATAGGCAGCTGAACAAGATGACCATCAAGAAAAAATACCCTTTTCCTAGAGTAGATGATCTCTTTGATCAACTCAGAGGGGACACAATTTTCTCAAAGATAGATTTGAGGTCAGGATACCATCAAGTTAGGATTAAAGATGAGGACATCCACAAGACATCCTTTAGGACAAGGTATGGACACTATGAGTTTGTTGTGGTGCAATTTGGGCTTACAAATGCACCAGCTACATTTATGTGTTTGATGAACAGTGTACTCAACAATTATTTAGACAAGTTTGTCTTAGTGTTTGTGGACGACATTTTAGTGTATTCCAAGAATCGAGAGAAGCATGAAGAACATCTCAAAATGGTGTTACAGGTGTTAAGAGAACATCAATTGTATGCCAAATTCAACAAGTGTGATTTCTTTAAAAAGGAAATCTAGTATCTAGGCCATGTAATCTCATCCAAAAGAGTCGCAGTATACCCTGCAAAGATCAACGAAATCATGGATTGACCTACCCCTAAAAATGTGACAGAAGTGAGATCCTTCATGGGATTGGTTGGATATTATAGGAGATTCATCAAGGAATTCTCCAAGATTGGAAATCCCATTACTTCATTATAGAGGAAGGGAAGGAGGTTCATGTGGTCACTAGTGTGCAAAGATAGTTTCTAGCAACTGATGCAATTGTTGACCAATGCCCCTATTTTAAATATTGTGGGCCCATAAAATGACTTCTTGGTTTGAAAAAATGCTTGCAAAGAGGGACTCAATGGAGTTCTCATGCAAGAAGGACAAGTGATTTGTTATGACTCACAGAAGTTGAACGAACATGAGCAGAAGTATGAAACCCACGACCTAGAACTTACAACAATTATACATGCGTTGAATATGTGGAGATATTACTTGCTCGGAAGGAGATTTATCCTCATGACTGACCATTGTGGTCTGAAGTATCTATTCAACAAGACAAGGTTGAATGTTATACATGCAAGGTGGATGGCACTAATCAATGAGTTTGACATCGAAAATAAACATATAAAAGGAAAAGAGAAAAAAGTAGTCGACGTGCTCAACCGAAGCATTCATAAAATACACTTAGTAACAACACGTGTAGGAAATTCTAACATTCAGTGGAGGATTAAGACTCTCTTGTCAGAATACGAGTTCTTCAAACAAGTGAAGAAAAAATGGCAGCAAGAACCTAAGGAAAAGAGGTATGAAGGATATCAACTAAGGATTGATAATATGTTATTGTACAATAACAGGTTGTGCCTGCTTGATTCAATGGATTTGAGGCTCTTGATTATGGATGAGTTCCACAAGACGCCATATGTAGGTCACCCTAGTTACCAGAAAATGATGACAATAGTTAGGAAACTATATTATTGTCCTGGGATGAAGAAATGCATTGCTCATCATATTGTGAAATGTTTTGAGTGCCAACAAGTGAAATTCGAGCATCAACACCCTGCTAGACTATTTCAACCCTACAGATACCATAATGGAAATGGGAAGTGAGTTCCATGTATTTTATTATGAGGTTACCAAAGACAGTCAAAAAACATGATGCAATCATGGTTGTAGTGGATAAGTTGAGCAAGGCAACTTATTTTATTCCCATTAAGTCTACTTTTAAAGCCATAGACATTGCCAATGTTTTCATGAAAGATATATTCAAGTTGCATGGTTTGCCCAAAACCATAAATTCAAACAGAGATGCTAAGTTCACCTCGAATTTCTAGTGAAGCTTATTTATAGGTCTAGAAATGAAGTTGGCGTTTAGCATGGGCCACCATCCTCAAACATATGGTCATACTGAAAGGGTGAATAGAGTGTTAGAATATATGCTACAAATGCATGTTATGCATTGATCCAAGTAGTGGGAAGAATATCCACATTTGGTAGAATTCGCATACAACAATGGTTATCAAGAATCATTGAAGATGAGCTTGTTCGAGGCTTTGTATGGCAGTAAGTATAGAGCTTCGATTAGTTGGGATAGTCCAGTGGAAAAAATCACACTTGGACCTAAATTACTGAAGGAAATGAAATAGGTCCTAGTCAAGATAAAGCAGAACCTAAAATTTCCCAGGATAGACAGAAGAGTTATGTCGATAGCAAGAGAACCCCTAGAGAGTTTAAAGTAGGAGGCCATGTGTATCTTCGAGTGAAACACAAGAGGAGTTCCCTAAAAATTGGGATGTGTGCTAAGTTGTCTCCCCAATACTATGGACCATTTGAAATCCTAGAGAATAGGAACAGTAGGATACAAACTTGCTTTGCCACCTACTATTAGAGCACATAATGCATTCCATGTGTCTTTGTTAAATAAGTATGTCCATGATTCTAATTATTTTATTAATTAGACTATAATATAGGTGGAATTAGAGGGAGAATTCCATCTAGAACCCCAATGCATACTGGACATGAAATAAACAATGCTCTGGAACCGAGCCATCGCGTAGGTCAATGTGCAATGGAAGAACTTTGGAGAAAATGAAACTACATGGGAGCTAGAAGATGCCATGAGATTGGCATGTCCATTTTTGTTTAATGTATAATTGTATATATATGGTATTGTAAACACCGAGGACTGTGTTTTTTTAAGGGGGAGGGGAATGTAACACCTTGTTTTCTCCCAAGATTGTAATTATGCACAACCTTCATATGTTAACATTATGAGGAATGTAATTGTGTTTTGATTTAATATAAACACCAAACTGATGAATAAGAGGGAAAAGCCTTGATAAGTATTGGCCTTGATACACTAGAGGAAATTGATGAGGTAGAGGGATTGATGGAATGGTTGAGTAAAGTGGGGCTTGAAAACATAATAACTTCACCTATCAACACACTAGATTAATGAGGAGACCAAGTGACCATTAGGAGAAGGTTGCAGAGGTGGCTGAGTAGTAATGAATGTAGCAATTGGCCCATACAGAGAGAGAATGGCCAATTGAATAACTGACGGGGGAATGTACCACGGAGCCGCCCCTTCATATTATGAAGGGAAAACTACAGGTTACATTTTCAAGATGTTGTAGAGATCCTGAGGGGATGGTAAAGAAGACCAGGGGAGAAAAATGCAATGCGTATGGAATGATAGTAGAGGGTATTTATAGATACATAGAAGAGAGTATTTTGGATAGGAGGAGAGGCACAGAAACATAGATTGCACCAAGAGATAGAAGACTAAAATGGAAGAAAGAGTAGGAAAAAGGCTCAGAGACGAGAAAAAAAGAACAAAATCATAGTTGTGTTGACTGATAAACAAAAGAATAGATTTCTAGAAGAAAATAGGAAGCTTGTCTGAGTTGTTGATGATAACCCTGAACAAAGAAGACACAGATTCTCAGACTGGAGCAATAGTGGGTTGCATCTTGGTGCTTACTAGATAGAAACCAGCACTGGTAAGGGGAGGTCACTGAGGGATTGTTGAGAGGAGAAGGGACTCCCTTATGCAGAGGAAATCCAGTTGAGAAACCACCTGATAAACATGTAGATACCTGAAGCTCAGTGCGAGGTGGCAACTTTTGTTGTGTTAGAGGAGGAAGTAGAGTAACCTTCCTGGATCATTGCAGTCTCATAACCATGATGAGTCAATTTCCTTAGTGGTATCATGGCTTGGCACAGAGGTGGTGTGTTGTAGGAAGTGACTCTACAAAAGGCCTAAGTTTGGGAGGAGAGGTGTCCTCTCTTAGTCAATTGGATTGGAACATTTCTTATCAAATAAGTGTTTATTGTACTAAAATGACTGTGAATGATATATCTGAATGCTTATGAATGGAACACTTATATGATAACGTATATGAATATCTGAATCTAAGAGAAATTATGTGAATTTAACTCATGACTTTGAATGTTGTAAGATGAGCTATGTTATGATGTTTATTATTGCCTTGTTAAATCATAAAAATGACTAAATGTGAACTGCTACCTAATCAAATACTCTATATTCACCCTTGTGAGAAGAGTCTGCAAATCATGTGAGGTTTTAACCTCAAGTTTGAAAATTTGTAATGGTTGTAGAAATTATTTCTAGTTTTTGAAAGTCAGGATCGAAGTATTGCAGAACTCAAAAAAATGGTTAAGTCCTTAGAGAAGATGATTGTGACTCCTTCAAACCCTGTGTTAGTCAGCATAGAACAACAATCATTGATCTGAAAATATCGTGACCATTTATTGGTGGGTTGTTCAAAGTTAAGGCATCGGACAGATCCCTCGAACGCAGTGGGAAAGACTCTGAATGAGAGACTCTGAAATGAACCATTCGGAGTGGATTTTTAGAAAGGAAATCTCATGTACCTTGAGACACGTTTGAACAAGATGCTCTGAAGTTGAACGTGTGTGGGTCGTAGATCTAGAAGTGGATGAGAATTAACCCTCAATCGTTGATCATTGTAGGTCCCACATAGAAAGTTGAGAGGGAAGAGAAAACGTAGGTTGACTCGGAGCGACAATGTGAGGACACATGTCAGCATTCAATTTGTCGATTGGATTGAGTGCAAGTCTAGCTAGTTCAGAGTTAACTATTTTTCATAATATGACTTTGAAGGATTCATAGTACTTCTTCGATGGCTTGAAAGCTCGAGTCTGATAGGGGGAAGATATCAACCATAGGTCGATTAATGTAGAGATGTCACAGTAGCCATCGATCTTTCATGAGTCCCACCTAAGTTAAGAGGCGAAGTGTTAACGTTGTGAGTGATGTGACTTGCTAGCAAGGTAGTCAAGACATTCCTAGAATGACAGATGTTGATCAATAATTGGTTGAAGAGTTTGAGTGGGGTCTAGTGGGATAGACGAACCTTGGATGTTGGGAAGATATCACCCATTGGTCAGGAGACCGTGATGTGCATATACACCATCCATCGAGGAGACAAAATATTCCTCGATACTCTGCATTCGAAGTAGTGAGGTTGCCTGAACCTTTCGAATGTTGAACAGATGGTATCAAAAGGTAATATTCTTCGATACCATATCCATCGGAGGTAAGTGATGAATATAACAGAAGAAATTCCAAGAGATAATGAAGGCAGGCATGTGTGGGTCAGAATTTCCCCGTGGTAGGTTAGACAGACACCACATCTGTGATATGTCGTTGCCATGTTAGATGGAAAGTGTGATGAGGTTTCATGTGGATGCCAAGTTTCGGTGGTATAGAGGTCGAAAAACCCAGGAACTTCAAAAGGTCATAAATTTCATTCTAGAGCTCTTATTTGAGTGAAATTGTCTTCATTGGAAAGCTATTGATGAGTAGAAGATGATGGAGCTGTAAAATAGAGGATTTCAGATAGTTGAGAAAAGAAGAAATTTGAATACCCCATCCCATAAAAGGGACACTTAGGATTTGGGTGTGTTACAATGGAGCTCAACATGCTTCATCTTATTGTGGGAAACAATATTGTATGCAACCTATATGGCACTTCGGTTATCATAGTACATTGTATTCGAGGTATGAACAGGAAGGCCAAGTTCTCCCAAAAGGTCATGAATCCATATTGCTTCAGTACTTTCTTGAACGATGCCACGATATTCTACTTTTGTATTAAAAAATGAGACTACATTCTATTTACTATACAACCACACCAAAGGTCCAATTCTATAATGAAACACATAGCTAGAAGTGGACTTATGATCATCACTATCACTAGCACAGTCTAAGTCAGTGAAGGCGACCAGGGAATCTGAACTTCGACAATACTTGATACCAAAATGAGTGGTACCTTTGAGATAATGAGCAATTTATTTGACTGTTTTCCAGGGACTTTCTTTAGGGTCCTACATAAACCGAGAAACCACACTAACAATAAAGGAAATGCCATGCCCACTATGAGTAAGATAAACAAAACTTTCGACCAATTATCAATAGAGTGTAACATCGATTGTGGGTGTTTGATAGGTTTTGGTTAGATTTACTCTATATTGAAAAGGAGTAGAAAGACGCTTGCAATAATCCATCTTAAAACATGTCAACAAATCCATCACATATTTATAATGAGAAATGAAAAATCCATCACAAAGTGGTAATACTTGAAGACCCAAAAAATAATGCAGAGTACCAAGATTTATCATGTCAAAGAAGTCAACAAGTTGTTTCTTCAATCTAAGGATGAGATCATTATTATTTCCAGTAATAAGTAAGTCATCTACATATACAAAAATAATCAAGGAGTCTTCATTGGTATGGAGTACATACAATTTGTGATCAGATTCACAATGTTTGAAACCGAGTCAAAGACAGAAATTGTGGATATTAACATACCAAGATCGGGGAGCCTACTTCAAACCATAAAGCGACTTCTTGAGTCGACAAACCAAATTTGAATCTATCACAAAATTAGGTGATTGTTCCATGAAAATTTCTTCAGATGGGTCTCCATGAAGAAAGTCACTCTTCACATCCATCTAATGGATTTTCCATCCAAAATGAGTAGCAAGGGAAAGAATCAGTCGAACAAAGTTCATCTTTACGACAGAGGAAAAGGTTTCATTGTATTTGATGCATTTTTTTTTAGAAAATCGCTTCGCAACGAGGAGAGATTTATGTCGCTCAACAACACCTTTAGAGGTAAATTTGGTCCTATAGACCCATCAATACTTCACAATGTTCTTTCCTTGCGGTCGGGGAACTAAATCCCAAGTATGATTCTTCGAAAAATAATCAAATTTTGTCTTCATGGTCTTCTCCCATTCAGGTCATCCTTCATCATCTAAGTAGGAAACATGGTTAGATGTTTCTAGTACACGAGTCATCGAGGAAACATTGGCATGTTGCTTTTGATTTCAAGTTTCTCATCTGGAGGAATCTCCAACATCAACTCCAAAAACTTCAATTGTATTAGCATCCCATCTAGGTAGACAAGAAATAAGTGAGATATGGTTCACTTTAGTAGGTTGATAAGAATTTTAATATTCTTCATTCGGTGGACCAATCGAAACAAAGGACGATGGACTAGTCAACTCAAAGGTCGATTATCTAGTTGAAATGGGGAGAAGGTTTGACTATTTAGGCAAAGGAATTAAGTATGGAAGAATATCACCAGTGTCAAAGACAGCATCAAAGGTATCGTCCTATAGCAACCGATAGGAGGCATTCAACAACTTAATGACATAATACTTCTCATCAAAATATACATTTCGTCTGATAATGATTTATCATTTGATAGGATCAAACAACTGATAAGGTTTCAAATCTTCGGAGTATCCCATCATGATGCAAGAATGACTCTTTGCATCCAAATTATTTATGCAATCATCAAGAATGTGAGCTAAGGAAACACATCCAAACACATGGAGGTGGAAAAATAAAGGCGTATTCCCATATCATCATTCAATTGCAATCATGGAAGGAACAACTCAATTCGATATGTGATTGAGGAGATAATTTTCACAATACACCACTTCATCCTAGAAGTGAGGAGGTCAATCTTTAGCCCGCAAAATACATCTATCCATTTTGACTAACGTCTGATTTTTTCATTCTATGACACCATTCTACTGAGGTGTGTGAGGAACAAACCACTGCAAGTAAATACCAAACCAAAGAAGGTATTCTTCAAAGGGTCGATTAACATACCCACCACCATTATTTGATCTCAAGCACTTGATGGGTCGACCACATTGATTTTCAGCAAAGGCCCAAAACTCCTTGAACTTTTCAAAGACAAGGTTATTTTTCTTCAAGAAAAATACCCTTGTGAAACAAGATAAATCATCAATGAAAGTCAAAATGTATCTTGCACCTGCCATTGAAGGTAGATTGATGCAACAAACATCACTATGAACTAGCTCTAGAAGGTTTTGTGCTCTCCACGCTTTGCTAGAGTCAAATGGTGCTTGATGATGCTTCCCAAGAACAAAACCTTTATAGAATCCTTCAGGGGGAAACACCTCCGACAAACCAACAACCATGTTCTAAGTTGTCGATGCCTGCAGAATTCATAAATTTAGATTTTCAAGTCGCTCATGCCAAATTCGACTTCTCTCATCAGTGTGAGAAATAAATGCAGTCAGTTCAGTGTCAAGTCAAGTTGTGTCACGGAACTAGTACAAATTTTCCATCAAGTCGAGAATCCCATTGGTGACAATCAAATTGCCTTTCTTCAAATCACGAACATAGAGCCAATCCGACCAAAATTCCACAATCTTACATGTTTTTGTTAATTTAGAAACAAACAAGAGATTAGCACTGAGGTTTGGCACATGATAAACGTCGACAATATTCCCATGTCGACAAGAAACATCACCCTGAGAAAAAACATCCAAAGAGGAGTCATCAACAACATATATTTTACTCTCATTAGCTTCATCCAACCACATGAACAAGGAGGCATCCCTATCCATGTGGTTAGTGCACCCAAAGTCGACTATCCATTCGTTTTGTGCATAATGAGGCAGAAAGGCTTGAGAAGTACCAACTTGGAAGGTGAAATTATCAACGGGTAGGCATAAAATAAACATGTCTCCTTAAAGGATTTTAACCTTCTCCTCTTAATCATCTCGCTTCTTACAGTAGGTTTTATCCACATGTCCAGTCTTTCCACGGTATTGACATGTCTTCTTCTTTCGACTTTGTTGTGTTTCATCTTCATGTCCCTTAGGTTTCTAGTCATGGTATGCAAATTTTTATGTAGAGGCATCAAGTCATACTATATCCCTGGTATCCATCTTTCTCTTTCCCTTGAGCAAGTGGACCTGGTGTTTTCCACCAAGCTTGCCTTCTTCAATCAATCTGTGTTGATCAATAATCAAAAGACCAAAGAAAGCTTCAAAGGTGTAATCCTTACCATCTTCCTTGTGTTCTTTCCAGTTGGTGCGGAAAGTCAACATGAACATGTCGAATGGTGTTCTTAATTTCATCAGGACCAGCTCGATGAGTTTTCCATCCTTATTCTGATAGTTCTTTCCACATTCACCCAATACAAACTAGATTTATTTGACACGTGCCAAATAATCCTCCATTCTCTCAAAGAAATGAGGATTGAGAGAGATCAACTCTTTATCCAATTGCATGATGTGCCTCTCATCGACTCAGTCGAACAACGACTTTAGTTTCTTCCAGACTTGATGAGGACAGTCAATTCCACTAAGGTGAAATCGAATCTCCCACGAGATATAGGTCATGATGACCCCTACGACCTCATCCTTCTTGCCATTAAAACAAAACTTCACTTGATCATCTGTTGGATCTGGAATCACAAATTTTGTATAATGCCATAGTCATTTTCTCTTCAGTAGGGTTTCCATGTCTATGCCCATACTGCATAATTTGATCTGTTCATAACAACAAGTTCAATCTTCAAAGACATCTTTGATATCTAGACAGAAACTGATATGTTTCAACAAGTTCCAATCATCAAACCACCGACCTGGATTCAATCACATAGTAGATCCGACTCAGCAAGGTTTGCAGATAACAGGTCGAGGTTTTAAACCATTGAATTCAATGCCATGTTGGGGATTAGGGTGGAACACAACATGAAGCAGAGAACATAATATTGCAGATAATTGAAGAGGAACAAAATTTCAAAGATAAAGGTTGTGTCTAAAGACATCATTACAACACTTAAGCAGAGTGCACCATGATCAGAAAATCATAGTGCATGTCACACATCTTGATCTGCATGATCTATTGCACAAAATCCATAATGAAAATGACCCAAGGGATCTAATTTTTATAGCCTTAATCTCTAACCAACTTCCATTGAATTTGGAAGATCTTGTCCACATGTAATCATTGATTGTTAGAGTTGACTCCATCAAATATGCTATGTCGAGTTGGCTCGAAAAGGATGATCGACCTGACCACCTATGCATCCAACTCATAGTTGATTGTTGGGATGGTCGATCCACCACCCAACTATCTTCATTGTTGATCGATTGTCTGACCGATAGACATGTTGACTACTCAACCGATTGGTGTAGTGTGTTGGTCAATCGCTAGACCAACTATTTATAGATGTAGGTCGACTTGTCGACCAATTGAACCCAAGAGATGTGTGATGAACCATCAATGCTTGATGTTCCAACAATATGGTGAACAATTTTTCCTTGATGCAAATAAAGTTATGGTTCTTTATTATATTTTCTACATGGTTATGTATTCACCGCACTCACTGGCATTGAAAGTTTATATTTGGGATCATGTTTTTAAAATATAGCATTACAATACTCATTCAAACCATGATATTTTCATATAAGTTATATGCTTTGACTTGACATATTGCATCTTCTGGAGGAAATAAAATTTTATGTATAAAAGTGACATTTGATAAGTTTGAAAAGAAAACAAGTATATGGTATACAAGGTATATAACTCATGGCATATATTGATAAATATTAGAAACAAAATGTTGACATTTTAAAAAGGATATATATGATCGATTTCGACCATGGTTATTGCTCAACGTGCATATCATATATCGCTTGACATTGTATAATGGGTATTGATTATACTTGGTATCATTTTCTCTTTGGTACTAAATGAGACCGACAATGCATGGGTGGTGATTTCGATTTACGTGTGCCATGCATTAAACTTGAGGTGACTGCGGAATTTATGCCACCAAACCCACATATTCTCTCCTTGAAGTTTGTTAGGGTTACCATTTTCATTCATTTGTTTGTTTGGAAGTGTTGGAGGAATCCAATACTACTGCATTCATCTCAACTAGTTGTTGTTCATTGTGTAACCATTTGCAAGCTCAAAATACTGTTATAAATCAATCCTGGGATGAGATAAGTACTCACGCAGTTATTTGAAAATTTATTTGCAAAAATTGTTGATAATGGTTAATAATGGCTCTGGTTAGTTGGTTGTGAGTATGAAGTTTATTTTCCCTGTCTTTTGTCCATATACAAGTGTTACGGTGAAATGAAAAGAGATGTTTAAAGAGACAACTGTTTTAAAGAGTTTAGTGTTGTTGAAAACAATTTGTGGTGTCATAAATTGTAGTGGATATTGTGGTTTTGCATGTTTGTTGATGTCATTAAACCAGATTAACACTTTCCATGTCTATTTGTACATTATGGAATGGTTTTACTGCAAGATTGATTATAAAAGAATAGTGGACCGAACCCATAAAAAATGATTGTTCTTGTATACATAAAGATGACTTGGATTCGGTCCTGAACTTTATTCAAAAAGTTTATTGGTTTAAAATCTTGGCTTTTCTTGTGAAAAGAGTACATTTGAACTCATCACTAGTCTTTTACACTTGGCATTATCTCTCTCTCTATTGAAAGAACTTAGACTTGAGTCTATAAGCCCATGTTCATGCGTCTTTATTCCTCCGAACTTTCTTGAAGTGGTGACTCAAAAGATATGGTTCATATTGATAGTTTACTCTCATACTCAACTTATACTCTATTTATTTTATAATAAGAAAAAAATCACAGTTTGAAAACCATGAGTTGCCACATCTTATGGATGATATTTACTAGGGTAAATGATATTGGTTTGCAATACATGACAATTGTAGTTTATTCACACAACATTATGGATATTGGGAATGACTTGGATGTTTTACTCAACCTCAGTCAATAATAATGATTTTGTGTTGTTGGTTGACATTTGCATTGGGTTTATTTGGGTAATGTGTGCAAATTTATTAAAGGTACATAATGAGAGTAAATGGCTAAGTTAGATCATAAGTGGTTTTTACATGAACTTTTGCATGTTATCCCCTTATTATTCATCACTTTTCATAAGCATATTCCTTCTATCTTTTGTCCCAGCCATTCATAATTACATTTTCCATAGATTTGTCATCTTATCCTTATTTATGTTTTAAAGATATATTGAATTGTTCATATACAGAGTGGTATTTGAGAGGATTTAAGTTTCAGATTAAGGAAATTGGAAGTGAAGAAGGTTGTTGATGAATGAGTTTTGGATTTTTCTTCTCTTTTATACATTATTCTTGTTTCATTTCTCCCTTCTATACTAGATTTACCATGTTGTATTCAGAGTCATAATTAAATCATATTTAACAGGTTTTTTTAATGAATGTTTATCATGTTGTGTCTTGTATTATACTTTAATAATTTTGGACTAATTGAAATGAAAATGGAAATAGATGATATTTTTAGTGGGGGAAGCAGAGGGAGTAAAAGAGGTAATAGAGGAAGAAGATGTAGAAGGCCTAATATGTTTTGGGAGCAAGGGAGGCATGAGATCAGGATAAGATTCTCTATCCATTTTGATGCAAATTCAAATGAGTTCAACCTGATTGATGTATTAGTTCTCGACCTAGATACCAACCATTGAAATCCCAATCATTTTGACTATTGAAACTGTCATAAAAAACCTTTAGCATTAAAATGTTGGGTATCTAGGTTGAGAACCAATACATCAGTGTAGAAATTAACCATTAACCAGGAAACTTTTACATTGACAAACCACAACATGGTCTCTAAAACAAGATACCAATAACAAGTCGTATACACACATAATTTTATTTGACATCATAGTTCCAACAATAGTTTTAGTTTCAACAAGTTTGTATTATACAATATTTAAGATTCATAGTGTGCAGGTTTGCACAGTTCGTCGTAATATTGTTGTTAGACTTCTGGATGTAAACTGTGTGTGGACTTTATGAAACGTCCTAAACATTTCATAAAATCCACACACATTTTACATCATGGAGTATAACAACAATAATATTTAAGATTCCTTAGCAAGAGATTTAAGGCCCCAAAACTATTATATCGTCGAGGAATCATTTCTTCCCTTCTCTTAATACATCAAGTGAAACCCTAGAAAATGGAAAAGTTGTGATAAAAAGGCTTAATTGCAAGTTTCCATTAAAACCCTAGGGAATATGTAGTCCATACCTAAGTAACCCTCAAAGCATTGCAAGCGTGTAAAGAAAGACAACAATAGAATTTGAGACAAAAAGATCACAATGACATGAATTTTATTGCACACAAGATAAATGTATGGCTGAAAATATGAAAGATGTATACCTTAGGAAAGTCGTCAATTGCCTTAGGGAATTGAGATGCATAGAATCCTGGCAAGAAAAAAAAAAGATGACCATTAACACCATAAGAAGAACAATGACAAGAACGCCATTCTTTAAACTGTCAGCTTCTTCTCTAGAGGTTCCCCAACAAAAACCCATCTTATAGTTATTAGGATCACCTTTCCCAACTAAATATAAAACTAGAAGTTTGCTAAATTGATGAAAAACATACCATCATGCCTATCTTCAATTATCTAAAGAAGCATTCTTAGCATGTGTGGTTGAAGGAGACTCGTTAAAACACAAATCCAACAAAGTAGCTCAAGGAATTAGAGGAGAAAAATAATTCTAAAGTTGTTGGATACATCGAAATAGATTCTATAGGAATTTCATGCATGTGCATCCAGGTTTTGATAGACTTACATTACATTATTCCAATTGCATTATTGAAATTTCAGAGAGAAATACATCAATCTACCTATCAATATTCTCTAATTCTATATGATTTCTTTCATATTCAAAAGCTCCATCCACCTGTTGTAGCATACATCAACCCCCCAAATTTTCATTTAATGTCAATAAGGAAATTTTGGCCCCCCTTTAATTTTAGAAAGTTCTTTTCATTTTGGTTTAATTTTCTTTGTAAATATGTTTTATGTTATGATTTTATATGAGCATCAATATGTGTGATATGCTTCAGATTGAATATTATTTATATTATGATCCCTATTTATATCCATTATGCATTTGGTCTTTTTGAATTTCATGAATTCAAACATGAAATTCAAAAGTCAATTTCAAAATTTTCCACTGGCATATCGTTTTCAGGTCAATTTCATCGTTGTTAAGTTGTTTTGATTATGATCTTGATCGTGGAATGAATTTCATATATTTCATATATTATTTATCTCTAATGTTCTTGATCATATTTCTTACATACATGTTCATAGTAAGGTTTTTACTCGAGCTACATAATTTGATAGGCTATGAAATAACTATTTTTCTCATCCTAAGTTTTATTAACTTTACTATCCCATAACAATTTGGATGAGGAATTAAAAAGTTTTAATTTTTTATTGAGATCTAATTGATTTTACTATAGCCGAGCTTATGTTCAAAGATATGCTCATGGTATCATTTGTTAGCTTGTGGTATTCATGGTTTATATTGCAAAAAATATTATGAGCAACATATATATTTGTTAATCATAGCAACGTTGCTTTTATTATGACTGATGTACTCAGCCTAATGTATAATCTGAGTGACAATACATTTCGAAATATGTTTTTACCATATGAAATTTTGAATTGAGTTTACTTGCTCCATGTAGTAGACGAGGGTGTCCTCCTCTGTCTCACCATAAACACAAATTAATTCACACATCAAAGTTGAGACAAGCTCTGAACTTAGCATGTTTTCCTAATTTGGATATTTTCAAGTCATAAGGGTTTTCATTCGACTATGAGCGAGGGTTTGATGCATTTGTCTATGCATTCACATATTCATCACAGACTCTTTCTTTGTGAGATTTCATGAGTCGTATTAAGTGTTTTATCATGGGTTTAATATCCAGACGTGAGCCTCCAGGCATTGAATTTGTTGAAGCTAATAAAGACTGTCATCCTATGCTCCAGAAAGATGGATGGTTTGAATTCTTGATGATGTTTCATGGCCACAATTTATAGGTAGCCAGATCCTTTGCACTTAGTTTTAATGGGAAGTCTGCAAAAATTGGAGATATCGAGTTACAAGTTGATGAAGCCATAATTGCCAAAGCCACGAATCTGCCATTAAAGGGTGAGCGTTGATCCAAAACTAAGAGGGTTAAGGATATACCCTGGTCTGAGTTTCTAATCTCATCCAAATCCAAATATGACTCCAAAGGTATTCCTTCTTCCCTAGTTAAGAAGAAATGGTGTTTTTTATTGTGTATTATCAAACGATATATAACATGCAAGGGTCACTATAGTCTATTCTTTTACTACCATTTTCACTTGTTAATGGTCTTTGTGGGTTTTGAGTTACACTTGCCCTTCTACTTGTTGAAGAGTCTTACGCAAATGTCCATATTTTATCAAAAAGACCATCTCAGTTCAGAGAGATCTCTTTCACCATGGCTTAACTAGGATTCTTGTCGAGTTTCATTTGAAATAGGTCAATGATTCCTGGGACAATTTTATTAAAAGAAACAAGTTCGTTGAAACCCTAGAACCAATTTCTTAGACTTGGGATTTTGAACTAGGGTTTGAATCTACAAATTCAATAGGAGATAATGACATTGATCTTTCTTAGATCTCCTATTCAAAGAAAATTTCAACAAGGGTTACACATAGTTAGACTTAGAGATCGAACTCGAATCTTGAGCCTGTGGCCTTGGATAAAAAACAAAGAGTCTCTTTTGAGTCTTCCGGACATACTATTGTCACTTCCTCTTCTCCTCACTATCACTAAAATGTTAAAACCCCTTTCCTTAGTTGATTAGAAAATCTAAAGAAGTCAAACGACTTCAAGAACAAAAGACAAGGGAGAAAGTTATCAAGGATAGTCAGAAACAAATCTAGGAGGGTTTCAAATGCTAATTCTTTCATTTTAATCATGAATGATGAACCTAAAGATACAGAGGAATTGACCCATCTCAAAGAAGCTAGGCCAAAGCTAGGTTCAAAGAATAAACCTATATCTACTCACGAAAAGCTCGAAAATGGAAAAGATATGGATAACCCAAGTATTGAAGATTTGTTGAAAGCGAAATACCATAGTGTGGTGCCCATTCTACGATATAATGTAATCGATGTGGAGTTAGAAAATCAACAACTCAATTCAAGGAACAAAAACTTGATTGTAGAATATGAAGAGAAAATTGTTGAGCTCGAACTGAAATTGGTTAAAACATAAGGCTCGGTGGCAATCAATTCTTGAGGGGTTAATATTTTCATTAATTCATAGGTGGCAATCAATTCCCCAGTAGTTAATATTTTTCGTATTAATCTTATTTTAAAAATTATGCCTCTTGACGCTCAAGTGTTAATTTTAGAATTTTGTTTGACATGTATGAATTTATTGTTTTTGTTTTATTTTATTTCATTTTAGAAAGAACAACTATATAATTAAAATTATGTAGCCACTCTAATTTCTACATAATTTGTTAGTTAATTAATTTTGATTTGTATTTACAAGTGTATAAATGGATAATTTGGACCAAGAATCTTGCATTCAGGATCTTTACAATCTCGGGGAACAAGCATATGATGGATTGTCAGTCAACTATCAACTCATAACTATTTTAAAATGATTTCATGTTATTTTTGGAGTTTGGGATAAAATACAATTTAACATTATCCCATTCCTAATTTTGAAGGAGGATGTTATTTGGGAATTAATGATAGTTGTTAGAGATAATTTTGAACCTTTTCTATAAAAAAAGAGAATAAGAAAATGAATGGACGAGGGGTTGGACCTGGAGATACAAGGCAACATGATATTGTGCTACTGTAGGTATTGGGTTGGACCCGAGGTTGAAAATTCTTGAAGGCATGCTATGTACATTGTTGTAAAAGCCTTGATTTTTTAAGTTATGGAAGACCTAAAGATGGCCATGAATTTATGGTGTTTTGTATGCTTTGGTATTGCTATTCAAAGTTTATGAAATACTTCTTTTGAAAGCCATTTTATTTTCTATCCAATTTGTTTATGAATGAAAGCTTATTTTCTCAAATTTCTACACGGTTGTTAGAATATGCTTATGATTTTTTCTTTTTCATTCTAAATTGGAATCTTATCACTAATTTAATGAACATAATTAAACATCAATATGGACATCAATGAATATTGGTAATTATTTACTAATTATGCTATTGATATGCATGAGTCTTAAATATTGTTTGAACTTTCATGTTTAATTCATGTGATTGGAAATGAATATGCATATTAATATTAACTTAGTAATCCATTTTTTCATTTAAGATACTAATATGAATTTATGTCAAATAGCCATCAAGTTATTTGAACTATTTTAGTAACTTGGTAACTAATATTTTATCTCATTTTCATCACAAGTATTTATCTTGCTCCTGATCGAGAGAGGGACTATTCTTTTTCTCAATCATGATAGGTTACTTCCCCTTTTGTTTCTTGCATACTAGGATAAATTACATTTGCATGTAGAATAATACGCATTTTCAAAAGTATCCTTATGCAGGAGAAAATACTGCTATGGCTTTGCTAAGCCTTGCTTCAACAGAAGGATTGCCTCTTCAAGAAGTTGTAAGAAGGTGAATTTTACTCTTTCATCTCATGGAAAAACAAGTACACATACATTAGCAGATAGAAGGTTGTGTATATATTTTGTACATATAGATTATTATAGATTATATTAACACTGGATTAGGTTAGTCTTAGGAGAAGGGTAACTGAACCCATAAACCCAATCAACATCATCATCTCAAACGGATAAGGGCCTATTTGGGGCCCTAACCAGGTGATCTCCTAAATGTTGATCATGGTCAATTTCGACCATCAACATTTTTGGTGCTAGAAGGAGGGCCACCAAAGAGTGGGCATGACAAGTTGATCATTTTTTAGTTGTTTGTTTTAATTCTTTTCTCATCAGGGTGAGCAGATTACTTTTCCACTCATGTTTCCATTCCAACAATTCACAATCATTTTCAAGACAAAATTGAAACTTGGTTGGAAAATACATTTCAAATGAGGTTCTTGTTAATAAATTTCTTCTCTTGTTTCTATTATAAATAGTTGTACATAGTAGGTTAGATTTCTCTTTTGATTGTGTATTATTCATCCATTTTTTGTTACTAATTCCTATTGTATATATGGATTGTGTGAATCGTTTAAAAAGGATTTCTCATTTCACTGAAATTTGACTTCTATTTTAACCTAGTCATTCTAGAGAGCAGATCATCAGGGATAGAATAAGAGTAGTTTTAGTTAGTTTTCTTTTCAATTATTTAGGTGATAGTTTATTGCTTCTCGCTGGAATAAAGCAAAGTATAGATACTATGACTATATTAAACCCTATTGCATAGGTAATCACTTTTCCTTTACCTTTTTCTTTTCCTATCATCTTATTTATCTTGTTTTTCATTAAAGTTTTTGTTTTAAGCTTTACTCTTTAAATTCATCATTAAATCTTATTCATTTTTGCAAGAAGTAAGATTTGATAAGAGGACAATGAGGATAATACTTGGGTAAAATACTTATGAGTTAATTTATAAACATAATTTCCCTTTAGTATAATTTTGTTTATAATAAAAGCCTAATTCATTCTAAAGCATTCAAGACATAATCCATCTAAATCGTAATGTAAATGAAAACATACATATTCATTTTTCTTATGTTGAGATATTTCTTTCTTATTCTTGACTTGATTGTGTTTCATATATTCATGGCTCATTAGGTTGTATTTTCTTTCAAGTTTATAGTTTCCTTTTTGAAATTTGCATAGTTTGATCAATGGTTTGATTTCACTTTTGGTCTAGAGTTTGATTTGCTTGGATTTGATTGGTTTTTCTTTATTCTTAGTTTGGATTGGATATTGTGGTATTTCCAAAGTATATATGATGGAAAATCTTTATTAAACTATGCCAGTTGGTTTACATGGGGAAAGTTTTACTCTACCATTTTGATAGGATTTCATTTATTTAAAGGTCATCTTTATTAAGTTTTTAGTCTATATCACATCAACCATTAGCCATGGGGAACATTAAGATGTGTTTCAAGTATTATAAGTTTGCCTTTATAAAGGAAAGAATTGCCTACATTTTTTACTTCGAATCCCTCCCATACTCCTCCACATATAAAAGCCTCTACTTGGGTAGATAAAGAGAATACTAGCAGGGTCAAACTCAATTGATATTGCATCTAGTTCTTTAATTAAATGCCTCATGTACCACCCCACTCTCTTCACTCAATTTCTAAAAGAAATTCTCGAAATATGTTTATCAAAAGGGTGGGAACAAGAGAGTTGAAAGCACATATGTGTGGGAAATGTATGTAAACCCATCGGTGTACTGAACAGGCTCATTTGGCAGTAGGTAAATGCATACATGGTACCGAGACAACTTCGTCGGGGTGATGAACAAGCCTGCTAGAAGCGAAGAAATGTTGATAAAAGAGGTAATTTTATAACAGATGCATACTAATCTTTAATAACCTCCTAGCTATTTTTACTATCCAATAGTAGAGATGTAATTAAAAATTAATAAATATTCCCTATATTTGGATTCATTGTTTATAGTTGTACATTCAAGGAATTTCATCTTTAAAAGATTATTTTTCTTTGATTTTGTCTTATGTGACACTCTTCGCGATGGTATCCCGTGCGAGAAATTTTTGAAATATTTTATTTCGATCTTTGGTAAAGTTAGTCCTATTATCTTAAGCAGAGATAATTGTTTCATCCCCATGTGTCACCAATTGTTATAGCATACAACAACCCCCCAAATTTGCATTTAATTTCAATAAGTAAATTTGGGCCCCCCTTTAATTTTTGAAAGTTCTTTTCAATTTGGTTTAATTTTCTTTGTAAATATGTTTTATGTTATGGTTTTATATGAGCATCAATGTGTGCGATACACTTAGGATTGAATATTATTTATATTATGGCCCCTATTTATATCCATTGTGCATTTGGTCTTTTTGAATTTCATGAATTCGAACATGAAATTCAAAAGTCAATTTCAAAATTTTCCCCTGGCATATCGTTTTCAGGTCGATTTCATCATTGTTAAGTTGTTTTGATTATGATCTTGATCGTGGAATGAAGTTCATAGATTCCATATATTATTTATCTCTATTGTTCTTGATCATACTGCTTACATACATGTTCATAGTAAGGTTTTTACTTGAGCTACATAATTTGATAGGCTATGAAATAGTTATTTTTCTCATCCTAAGTTTTATTAACTTTACTGTCCTATAACAATTTGGATGAGGAATTAAAAAGTTTTAATTTTTTATTGAGATCTAATTGATTTTACTATAACCTAGCTTATGTTCAAAGATATGCTCAAAGTATCATTTGTTAGTTTGTGGTATTCATGGTTTATATTGCAAACAATATTATGAGCAATGTATATATTTGTTAATCATAGCAACGATGCTTTTATTATGACTTATGTATTTGAACTAATGTATATCTGAGTGACAATACATTTTTAACTCTATGTTTTCCATATGGAATTTTGAATTGAGTTTGTCTGCTCCACGTAGTAGATGAGGGCATCCTCCTCTGTCTCACCATCAACACAAATTAATTCGCACATCAAAATCGAGACAAGCTCTGAACTTAACAGGTTTTCTTGATTTGGGGATTTTTGAGTCATAAGGGTTTTCATTCGACTATGAGTGAGGGTTTGATGCATTTGTCTTTGCATTCACATATTCATCACACACTCTTTCTTTGCAAGATTTCCTTAGTTGTATTAAGTGTTTTTATCATGGGTTTAATATCCAGATGTGAGCCTTTAGGAATTGACTTTGTTGAAGCTAATAAACATTGTCATCCTATGATCCAAAAAGTAGGATGGTTTGAATTCCTGATGATGTCTCATGGCCACAATTTACAGGTAGCCAGATCCTTTGTGCTTAGTTTTAATGGGAAGTCTGTAAAAATTGGAGATATCGAGTTACAGGTTGATGAAGCCATAATTTCCAGAGCCACGAATCTACCATTAAAGGGTGAGAGTTGGTCTAAAACCAAGAGGGTTAAGGATATACCCTAGTATGAGTTTCTACTCTCATCCAAATCCAAATATGACTCCAAAGGTATGACTTCTTCCCTGGTTAAGAAGAAATGGTGTTTTTTATTATGGATTATCAAGTGATATATAGCATGCGAGGGTCGCTACAATCTGCTCTTTTACTACCATTTTCGCTTGTTAATGGTATTTGTGGGTTTTGAGTTACACTTTCCCTTCTACTTGTTGAAGAGTCTTACGAAAATGTCCAGATTTTATCAGATAGATCGTCTCAGTTCAGAGAGATCTCTTTCACCGTGGCTTAATTAGGATTCTTGTCGAGTTTCATTTGAAACAAGTCAATGATTCTTGGGACAATTTTATTAAAAGAAACAAGTTCGTTGAAAACCCAGAACCAGTTTCTCAGACTAAGGATTTTAAACTAGGTTTTGAATCTACAAATTCAATAGGAGATAATGACATTGATATTTCTCAGATCTTATATTCAAAGAAAATTTCAACAAGGGTTACACATAGTCAGACTCAGAGATTGAACTCGAAGCTTGAGCCTATGGATTTGGATTAAAAAACGAAGAGTCTCTTTCGACTTCTGGACATACTACTGCCACTTCCTTTGCTCCTAAATTTCACTAAAATGTTAAAACCCCTATCCTTAGACGATTAGAAAATATAAATAATCCAAACGACTTCAAGAACAAAAGACAAGGGAGAACGTTATCAAGGATAGTCAAAAACAAATCTAGGAGGGTTTCAAATGTTATTTCTCCCATTTTGATCCTAAATGACGAACTTGAAGATACAGAGGAATCGACCCATCTCAAAGAATCTAGGCCAAACCGACATTCAAAGAATAAACCTATATCTACTCAGGAAAATCTAGAAAAAGGGAAAAATATGGATAACCCGAGTGTTACAGGATAATCCCCTTGCAGACAAGTGGATTTCCTCTTGGATACTAGACCCCTATGACCAAGACAGAACAGTGTTATTGTGGACACTGACTTTCCTTTTCATGAAGCTAAACTATCAAAGAAGAATAAGGAAGAAGATTAAATACCTTTTTACCGATGTTTGTCCTTGCTCGATCTAGGTTGATCTTGATCTTCAAGTTCTTCAGAAGGTCCTGTAATATAATGAGCAACAACAACGATACTTCCTACTCTACCATGATTAGCTTCATAATGGATCTATGAAAGAAATAAGTTCATGAAACGTACACAAACTTTAAAGGAAACAGGCCAAGCGTAGATTTATATTAATGAGAACAAAGTGGTGCTTACAGCCATGGATGTAGGTGCAACAACTTCACCAAGCTCCCTTTGTCCAGACCCTTGCTCAAATAATCCACACACAAAATGTTGATGCTTCAATGATATCTTCCTTATGAGATCATAAGTTAGATGCGTCACAATGTCTCCATCTCCCTTTCACCATGAGAAGGCCTCCTTATATAGGCTTGGAGAGCCCTAAACACTTGAGAGATATTTGGGATAAGTTGAGGATTATTCTCCTTTAGTTATGGATCTTCCCTAAGATCAAGGCTTGACCTCAGATTCAAATCTAACTACCTTCAGAGATTGAGGGGATTCTTCCCTGATTTATCTCAACAGTCCAAAATTCACTCAAAAAGGGCAGCGCTCCCTCAAAAGGGGGCACAGAGCATTCCAACGCTCCCCCAAAAGAGGGCACAGAGCACCAATGCTCCCTAACAGTGTATAGGGGATCATTGTCTTCCAAAAATGATATTTGCGTAGGTTTATCAGTGGAAAAAGACTTGTACTCTTTGTCAAATGACTTCTCTTCTTCAAAACCAGTATTTTGAGGTGTCTTGTAAGTGTTCTTGATAATGTCGTCAGAGACACAACATAGACAAGATGACAGTATTATATTTGTGACACTTGCGGCCAAAATGCGACACTTGTGACATTGGTGATGACGACACTAGGCCATCCTCATAATGAGTGATTTTGATGTGTAATAGATTGCCCCCCAAAGTGCGAAGTTAGAAGACGAGAACTGATGACTGAAGTACTTTGTAGAATTTTTCAAGCAAGGGTACGTACTTAGAGAACCTGATAGAAGCTTCACACAACCATCAAACAAATATTATGGCATGTTTCAAACCCAAGGCAGGAATACCTATGCTTGAGTGATAAAGACTTTCAAGGTATGGCTGCCATAAAATACATTGTGAATCCATAATTATATTGACAAAATGGTATAACCACTGATGATACAATGTGGATCTATACTCCTATGACCTGAACTGATCATAGCCACGAAGAATACATAGTGGATCTACGAGACGACAAGACATAGCCACGGACCAATGCAAAGTGGATCTATGTGACAGCATATGTGTCAATGTCAAAAAGAAACTCTGTCACAACCTGGGCAAAGTACATATAAGAGTGATGACTCAACCTAGGGTCTTCTTACCGATCCCGATGTAGTACGAATCTAACCATGTGAATAGATGTCTTGATGTCGAACATGGAAGAAACCACTTGATTACCGATCAATGAGGTAAACCATTAACAAGCGCGAGGGAAATCACCATTGATGTCAATGATTCCCAAGGTACTCTAGTACATTCCAACGAATGTGAATGGATGATCTGAAGTTGAACATCCATGGAATCACCCAATCAAGGGTTAATGATGTAAACCCACTGTTAGAAGCGAGGAGGCCTACCATTGAGGCATGCAGGTCCCAAGGTACTAACTGGTTTCTAAGTCTAGCTCTTGGATAATGTGTTGAAGTCGAGAGGAATAGACTCGTCGAAGGAGGGCCTTGATGTATCCCCCATCAATGACACGAAACTGACACAGAGATGTAATTGGTGGATCAAATGAACATGGACTAACACATGTATTGAAACAAGAATTTGTGATGGTTGACTCTTGAGGTNAGGAATAGACTCGTCGAAGGAGGGCCTTGATGTATCCCCCATCAATGACACGAAACTGACACAGAGATGTAATTGGTGGATCAAATGAACATGGACTAACACATGTATTGAAACAAGAATTTGTGATGGTTGACTCTTGAGGTAGATACTTCCCTTGAACACTGAGGCACAACAACAGAAACATGACATGGACCAAAACATGATGATGCAGTGGATACTGTGACTTTCATCGGGTGACCCAAAGGAGTAAGGAAACTCAAAGGATTGGTTCAGTGCAGAGGTTCAACGGATCGAAATGTGTGCAAAGATAAAATGTCATGTTCAAGGGAGACTGTAAGGATTACTAGTAATGTTCTCAAAAACTGCTTGGCTTGCTTCCTTCAATTTCCCCCCCATCCAGATAGACGAGTACCTCTTTTTAGTTTAACGATCTCGAGGAGGGTAACACATGCTCTATATAACTCACCTTCGGTAAGTCCCTTTTCCTTTGTTTAACGAACTGGAAGAATTAAGGGTTTGGTCCCGTATGGGACCTTCAATGTATGATCATTTAACGAGTCCAGAGAAGGTAAAATCGGTTGTTTTTCATATTTAGAGAGTCTGAAAATGACTTAAAGACGACTCCAATGTGGTCCTTTTTCATAATGTTAGTCTTGCGAGGCCGAAAAAGAGATAAATTATCACTCGAAAGACACCCTTTCAAACCTTTTAACGAGTGGGAAAGGAAGCAAGATCACTCAACGATATTTTCTTGTTTAGAGAGTCTGAAAAGAGATTAAAGACGACTCCAGGGGGTTCCTTTTTTCGTATAACCTTTGCGAGCCTGAAAAAAAGATAAAAGGTTGCTCGGTTACATTCTCATGTTTTTATGAGCACGAGAAAGAACAAAGACTAAGCTCGGTACTCTGCCCCCAGCATGAAAGCTAGTGGCTTAACTCCAGAATGATCATCAAAGGCTGGAGACATGCCCCCCAAGCTTCAATTCATTCACCAACTTTGAGGTTGTCACCAATTTCTGTACTAGATGGAGAAAAAGCATAAGGGTCGATGAAATGAAGGTTCAAATACGAGACCTAACGAAAGACTCGACTCGAAAGCTACGAGATCTGGCGAAAGACTCGACCTGACATGAGAGGTGACTGTTTCATTTTTTAACGAGCTTGACATAGGAAAATAACTATGCTTAAGGTTACGAGTTCAATCCCTAGATTTCTGTTTCATTTTTTAACGAGCTTGCTACAGAGAGGAAAACTATGCTCATAGCCTCTATTTCATTTTTTAATGAGCTTGCCAGAGAGAAAAGAAACTATGCTCGTGGACTCTTCTTGATCATGGCTTCCAAGAGGATAACGCTCTAGAAGGACACCATGTCAAGGGATAAAACTCAGTCATGGCTTCCAAGAGATCTTCGTTGGACGGAAGGAAAACACTCTGGAAGGAACACATGTCGAGGTCTGTGATAGGGGTAAGAAGATATGGCTCCAAAATCCCTACCGAAGAGATCACCATGCCAACTACCATATCGAAGTCATCAAAAGTTGAAGTCATGGGAGACAACGCCACATAATTAACATGTGGTAGGGGTGATACTATCTACATATAAGAAGCATTTAGGGAGGTAATCTAGTCAGGACCGATGAATGAAAGTTGATCAATAGTCACAATTCTTCCATTGTGAGGGAAATATATCACACGAAAAAGAGAGGACACAATGGCTTTCATGGCATAGACATAATCCCGCCCAATGAGTAAAGTGAAATCCAAAGGGTCTTGGACTACCATGACATCAACAAAGACAGTTTTCCCTCCCAAAGTTACAGGAACCTAAAAAAGAGTCCCTAAAGGTTGTCTTGTTCTTCTGTTAAAAACTAACAGATTCTGCGTAACCGGTGCAAGCTGAAGACAACCCAAATCTCACCAAGCAATAGAGGACAAAATACTAATGGATGCACCTTCATCTATCAGCGTCTGAGGAATGTCCCGACCACAAACTTGTACTGTAATCTGGAAAGGTATGTGAGAGGGAAGACGAGGTCCAGTTAGTGCACCCCAATCAAAAAGGATGGCCTCATTACTTGGAGGGGATTTCATGGGAGAAAGAGGAATGCTCCCTAGCATGGTAGATTTTGTATTGACGAGAAAATCATGGGAGGTATCGGGTTTACTCTTTATAAGGAGAGTAGGATCGACCGATGATGGGATTAGATCGACCACCTTGGCACTCTTTAGAGGAAGAGTGGGATTGACCGATGATGTAACTGGAGCAACCACTTTGGCACTCTTCGGATGAAGGGTGGGACTGACCCAGGAAGGGACTGGATCAGTCACTTTGGCACTCCTCAAAGGAGGATTGGGATCGACCGATGACAGAACCGGATCGACCACTTTGTCAACTGGTTCAACGAAGGACGTGACCAGATTGACAACATGATCAATCGAACTAACCGATGAAGGGACCAGAGAAACTACTTCGGCACTCATCAGAGGAGGAGTGGGATTGACCACGTTGACACTCTTCAGATGAAGGGTGGGACTGAACAATGAAGAGATTGGATCAGTCACTTGGGTTTCACTTTTCAGATGAAAAGTGGAGCTGATCGATGACGAAACTGCATTAGCTACTTTGGTTAGTGGTTCAATCGAGGATGAAACTATATTGACCACTTGATCAACCAGACTGATCGTGGATGGAACCGGATTGACCAGTCTATCAACTAACGATGGGTTGGGGGAAATCTTATGATAGCCAGTTGGAAGTTGAAGCTTTTCCAAAAGAGAAGAAGCCTCATCCATACAAGAACAAAGGTGAGAGTAATGATCACCTTTGCATAACATACAAGGAAATTTGACAGTTGTCTTCTTCTTACCAACCTTAACGTCACTAGTTGATGGGGCATTACTAGCATGACTAGTAGGGGCCGATGATGTGGAGGACCACATTTCTAAGACCTTGGGAATACCAGGGAAATCCCTCAGAAAGTGGCCACCCTTACAAAGACTGCAAGGGAATTTGGGTTTCATATTCTTCGTTGGAGTCTTGTCGACCTCATCAACACTCCCAACACAATTAACAGTATATGGTTGCTTGAATCCAACATCTGATGTAGTTGGAGGCTTGGTCCCTTTCTGGCTCTTCTTCTTCTCTTTATGTTTCTTCTTCTTCTTATCAACTTGGATACTCGCTTTAGATCCTTCACTAGGCGAAGAAGGAGAAAGGGAAGGAGACCTGACGAGCGAAGAAGGAGAAAGGTTGACATGAGGTTGATGTGTGGGTGGTGTGCTTACATCTGAAGCACCTGCATTCGAGATCACCGGAATGGAAAACAACCATATCGGTAGCCCAATTGTGAGACCTGGAAGGCTCAAAGTAGCAATGTAAGGAGGACCAAAGTTTTCGTAAGAAGGAGAAATAAAGGGTTCCCCTGGCAAAGGGGTTCCTTCATTGGTCATTCTGGGAACTGACGCCATAAAAATAAAGATCCAACCTAGGTTCTGCTAGGGAGAACAAACAACACACACTAAAAATATAGTAAGAAAGCAAGCAAACAAAACCTTCTCACAATGAGCACACTAGTTGGTGATGAAATCCAACATCATGGGAACAAAGTAAGAAGGGGTTGAGATAGAGCGGGTGGAAAAGTTACGTTGACAACCTGCTTAACGTACTTACACCCTGGTTCAAGCTCCCACACATAATTGTGGGTATACCCTCCAAGGAGCTCAAGTGAGTCTGGCCAACGTCGATTCCAGGTACCGTGAAGACTTGCCCCTCCACAGTCACCTTGTGTAAAGACCTTAAAGAGATAGGCCACTAAGGTTACCAACTACAACAATAATGCCTGGGGAAACAATCGACAGTCTGATCCACACACAAGGGCAAGGTATCTAGCCCGAAATCAACTTGAAAGTCTTCCACTCATCATTGTGGGTATACCTTCAAGCGACCCCCATAATACGTACAATATCTACACCAAGACCAACAAAGCAGGGTGAGTAACTCTGCTAGTCTCAATGCGACCTCAAGTTTGACCCTTGTGTGAGAAGGGCTTCCCAGGACAAAATGTAACAATTGGATTTCACCGCTCCCTAACACAAGATCCTATGTCTGTTTGCATCTTTGGAAAGTTATCTTTCACACCTATTCCAAATCCCTACAACTAATCTAATGTAGGTTTTCTGCCAGAAAATATAAAAATGTCTAATCAATTTTTAGTTTAGCACTTGATTTTAAGGTTGTTGTTACTCAAAAGGAAAATGGCGTAGACAATATGGTGTTTTTACTGACTCAAAAGTTATGCAAAGAGATGAATATGCAATCTTTTCATTTTGATGAAATCTATGCTACGAGAAGGAGAAAACAGTCATCATTCCAGATGCACAATGTCCAAAAATGCCAAAAAAACATGCAATTCCGCTACTTCAAATGCAAGCTAGTTTCATTACCCAAAAGAAAGAATGCATCTATTGTCTTTGTTTGATTATGATGTATACATAAAGTAAATACAAAACCTTCAATGCTCTACTACTTTCAATAAGGAGAAAGATTCATATGCGGACGCAAAAGACACAAAGCAAAAGGGGTACAAACAAAGCATGCACTCAAGGCAGTGAGGTATGCAAGATGACAAGTAGAAACTTGTTCTGATAAAAAATAACACCATCAAGGATCCTACAACCAATCAAGCATTCAAGGAAGACAATAAAATGCGAAGAAGAATCCAAGAATGATAGGGAGAAAGAGAAACCACTCAAAATTTTCCCGACAAAAACGCAGCTAGAAAAGGCAATTTCACGTTTCTGAAAGAGGTTTCAAGCTCCAATCAAGAAAAAAGAGAGTGACAATCATCAAAAACCATCAAGAACCAATCCAAACAACTTCACAAACCAACCACAGACTTTGGGTAAAGAGCTCTGCAAAACACGCTGCCAAAAAAATGAGCAAAAGAAGGCAAAAACTCTCAAAAAAGAGACTAGCGCTCCCCCAGAAGGGTGCATAGAGTGTTGCAACGCTCCCTGAGACACTGTAGGGGAGCGTTGGCGCTCTAGTATGGCCTATAGAGGGGCGTTGGTCCTCCTAGAAAATCAGAAAAAGAGCCACAAACCATGCAAAAACTCACCCAGAATGCATGAAAAATGGTGAATTTGCTACTGAAGGTAGGAGAAGGTTAATGGATGATGAACAACCAGGAATTGCATGGGAAAATGCCCTTAAAGATCAAATGGAGCAGTGCATAGATCCTTGAATTCCTTGCAAAAACTTTCGTACAATCAGATGAAGGAGAAAGCAGTAAATCGACTCCAAATCTCAACGAAGAAGAGTGACTCAAAGGAAGGAAGAAAATGTCAAAAAATCCAAACAAAAGGTGATCAATTCTCAGAATTCAAGGTGTTGAAGGCAAAAACAAAGATACACTGAGTTTGTAAGACTCTAAGCAAGTGCCAACAGCAAGAAAATGACCTCAGAGATTAAACTCCTGGAAGATTCTTAATAGAAAAGGTGCAACACTCTGGTGTAAAGGGCACCATAGCGTTACAACACTCTTTGTAAGACCAGTAGGGAGCACCAACGCTCTGGTAGCAAGGGCAGGGGAGCGCTAGCCTCTTAAAGTTCATAAAAATGCCCAGAAAATAAAAAAACTCAAGCAAACTCAGACAATCAAAGTGGATAGGATGAAATAAAAGGCCAATCAACAGATCTAAGATTTGGAGACACGGTATGGAGAAGGTCAAAGAATGAGCAAAGGCCAAAACAAGACCTAGGAAAGGAATCAAAAATCAAGGTTCAATCCCCAGTGGAGTCGCCAATTTCTGTTACAGGATAATCCCCCCGCGGACAAGTGAATTTCCTTTTAGATACTAGACCCCTATGACCAAGACATAAAAGTGTTATTGTGGACACTGACTTTCCTTTTCATGAAGATAAACTATCAAAGAAGAAGAAGGAATAAGAGTAAATACCCTTTTACCGATGTTTGTCCTTGCTCGATCCAAGCTGATCTTGATCTTCAAGTTCTTTAGAAGGTCCTGTAATACAATGAGAAACAACAACGATACTTCCTACTCTACCATGATTAGCTTCATAATGGATCTATGAAAGAAACAAGTTCATGAAACGTACACAAACTTTAAAGGAAACAGGCCAAGCATAGATTTATATTAATGAGAACAAAGTGGTGCTTACAGCCATGGATGTAGGTGCAACAGCTTCACCAAGCTCCCTTTGTCCAGACCCTTGCTCAAATAATCCACACACATAATGTTGATGCTTCAATGATATCTTCTGTATGAGATCATAAGTTAGATGCTTCACAATGTCTCCATCTCCCTTTCACCATGAGAAGGCCTCCTTATATAGGCTTGGAGAGGCCTAACCACTTGAGAGATCTTTGGGATAAGTTGAGGATTCTTCTCCTTCAGTTGTGGATCTTCCCTAAGATCGAGGCTTGACCTCAGATTCGAATCTAACTACCTTCAGAGATTGAGGGGATTCTTCCTTGGTTTATCTCAACAGTCTAAAATTCGCTCAAAAAGGGCAGCGCTCCCTCAGAAGGGGGCACAGAGCGTTCCAACGATCCCCCAAAAGAGGGCACAGAGCGCCAACGTTCCCTAACAGTGTATAGGGGAGTGTTGTCTTCCAAAAATGATATTTGAGTGGGTTTCTCAGTGGCAAAAGAATTGTACTCTTTGTCAAATGACTTCTCTTC
>SNQJ01S0009494.1:0-16805 GCA_010110895.2 Picea sitchensis | reverse complement strand
CTTCTTTACCCTCCGCCGGAAGATCTTTGTCCTCGCCGCATTCAAAGTCCATGATAATCTTGAAACCAGCGCATCTCCTCATGAGCCTTCCACCTACAATAATTTGCAAAATATTTTGAGTTTTTAATCAATCATCACACCATATCATATCATAACATTTCATGAAGATGCCAAATTGTTCGGCATAGGGTGTTCACAGACGAACAGCCCAGTGATAACTTCACAAACACCCAGACATAACTACATTGAATATTCTTTTCCCATCAAATAATATCTAATCGAATGCTTGTCAATGTGGGTTGTCGAGTCAAACCCAAAGCAGCCATCGCACTTAGCACTTCCGCCCTTACCAATGCTCTGCCGGAAGAATGGCCAAGAGAAAACCCAATACAGGAAGAAGCAGAAGCCATTAAAAACTCCGTTAGGTATAATAAAAGTAATAGTCAAATCTCGGTGCCAAAGAGAGACATTCTACCTGAAGCTATTACAGCGGACTACAATTCCTACCGCATTCTTCTGGAATGGTGCGTGAGCTGGAGGGCACTTGAAGAGGGAAGACAGGTACATGCCCACACCGTTATCTCTGGTTTTTCATCAATTCTTTTCATAGGAAACAATTTCATTAACATGTATGCCAAATGTGAAAGAATTGAGGATGCACGCAAAGTGTTTGACAGAATGCCTCAAAGGGAGGCAATCACATGGACCACCATAGTCACTGGGTATGCTCAGAATGGGCCTGCAGAGGAAGCCTTGAAACTTTTTGGGCAGATGCAGAGAGCAGGAATGAGATTGAATGAGTTCACATTTGCCAGCGTGGTCAAGGCAGGCGCCGGGATTGCGGCTCTGGAACAGGGCAGACAGGTTCATGCTTCTATTCTCAAGACAGGATTTGAGTCGGATATTTTTGTGGGCAGTGCCCTTGTTGATATGTATGCCAAATGCCGGGTTGTTGATGAAGCACGGCAAGTGTTTGACTGTATGCCTGAACGGAATGTGGTTTCATGGAGTGGGATGATTGCAGGGTATGCTCTGAATGGGCAAGATGAAGAGGCTCTCAAGGTGTTTTGGCAAGCATTGATGATGGGGTTGAGGCCAAATGATTTTACTTTCTCGACTGTGCTTTCAGTCTGTGCGAACATCACAGCACTTGATCAGGGCAGGCAGGTTCATTGCCTCAGCATGAAATCTGGATTTGATTCATATACTTTTGTGGGTAGTTCTCTGGTTGGAATGTATGCGAAATGTGGGTGTATAAAAGAGGCAGGGCGACTGTTTGACAAATTGCCTCAACGGAATTTGGCTGCATGGAATGCGATGATTATAGGATGCGCACAGCATGGGCTAGTAAAGGAGGCTCTTGAGCTCTTTTCAGAAATTGAGCTGGCAGGAATGAAACCAAATGATGTCACATTCCTTTGTGTTCTCTCTGCATGCAGCCATGCAGGACTAGTTGATGAAGGCCAGCATTACTTCGATTCTATGTGTCGAGATTATGGCATTACACCAAGAGGGGAGCACTATGCCTGCATGGTTGATATTCTTGGTCGCTCTGGACGGTTGCAAGAAGCAGATGAGTTCATCAAACAAATGCCATCCGAACCAATCGCGTCTGTGTGGGGTGCTTTGCTTGGAGCCTGCAGAATGCATGGCAATATGGAGTTGGGTAAACTTGCTGCAGAGAAACTTTTTGAGGTCGATCCGCACAACTCGGGAACTCATGTGTTGTTGTCTAACATATATGCTGCAGCTGGAAGGTGGGAAGATGCTGCAAAAGTAAGGAAGATGATGAGAGAACGTGGGGTAAAAAAAGAGACAGGACTTAGCTGGATTGGGGTAAAAAACAAGGTGCATACCTTTGTTTCAGATGACAACTTGCACCCTCAAGCAAAAGAGATCTATGCAAAGTTAAAGACATTGAATGAGCAGATGGAGGCAGCAGGATATGTGCCTGACACAAAATTTGTGCTTCATGATGTGCAAGAGGAACAGAAGGGAGCCCTTCTTTGCTTTCATAGTGAGAAGCTGGCAGTTGCCTTTGGGCTTATCAGTACACCAATGGAGACAACTATAAGGATCATGAAGAATCTTCGAATGTGTGGTGATTGCCACACTGCCATTAAGTTCATATCCAAGGTTGTTAAGAGAGAAATTGTGGTAAGGGATACAAACCGTTTCCATCATTTCAAGGATGGAGTTTGTTCCTGTAGGGATTATTGGTGACAGTAAGTTGAATGAGTAGCAAAGTAATCAGTGATCTTTTGTGCACAGGCTGGTTTCACATGTGTATTATTGTTGCTTCTGGGAATGCTGAGGTTGTGATTATGGCAGATCATTTTGACAAGAAAAAATCCCCTCTATGTTTTGAGGTGTAAACTTCATGTAAACTAGGATTTCCCAATGGGATACTTTCCCAGATAATATCCTCATTAGGAAATGTTTTTTGTAAAATCAGAGAGCTCCAAAATGTTAGCAACTCCATGCCTACTTATGCCTTTGGCTCCTCTTCTGGTGTGTGTGATTGCAATTGCTCTTACCAAAGGATGAGGAGATCACAAGTACAGGGCTTTAAATTTATCTTTTTCACATAGCAGCCTAGACCTCCACACATACTAGGAACTTAATCATGTTCTGGTCAGGATGAGAATTCCACTGAATACTTACACTTGTTTCAGACAGGATAGTCTCCTATGTCAACATGTTCAAATCATAGCTCAGTTCCTTCTATATGGATTTGGAGATTGATCAACACATCAAAGTGAAAGATGATCATTTCTCGCCACATGCAGCACATGTCTCTGCTAACTTCCTAGTAACTAGGATACCATTTTCTTAAATTGTAGCTGCATCATAAAAACATGGACACCGCTGCCTCATACTGAACTATGTAATGAAGAGTCACAAGCTGCACTTATTCACTTGTTATTATATTTAAATTATGATGATCTGTTTTTATCGCTGTTTATCAGAGTTGGGGAGCATTCCTTCTATTCAAATTGAATTATCGGACTTGGAAATGTTTCTTTTATTTTTGAACAAAAAGACTAACTACAGTGTATCCCTTTACAATGCCCAAGCATTACAGGGGTGCAAAACTAAATCAGACATCATGGATATGTTGTCCTCTCATCTGGAAATTCATTTTTAGCTGAAACTGTGGCAAGTGTTTTCATACCTAGATCCAAGATTGAGTAAACTTATGAATTTGAATATTTTGTATTGTATGGGCTGTCTTTAGAGATTGTGGCTGCCTTTGGTAGGTTATGATTGTGAGAGGATGTATCCTTTTGGAATTTAGTTCCCTGTAAATTATCAAATATCAATGTTTGGATGCCAATATCAAGTATTATACCAGTGAGGCTCAGCTACATTATTATGAACTCCTCACTGAGCTGTTCATTCTAGCTGTGTCTGTCAGTGGAGTTCTCATTGTACATGTCAGTTGAGTAATATCTTGAAGCTGAGATCCAGGGGTTTTAATAAGAGAAAGTATTGGGGATACTTCCATGAGTAGACTCTTCAAGTTCAATTTCATTTATTCTATGAATCAGGAGGAAAATTAAATCACCGAGTCTAAGGTTAACTTTGTTTCTAGGAAATGAACTAGTAATTCTAAGGCGAATTTTGTTAACTTTCTACTACATAAAAGGATCGTACAGTTTTTTGTGGTCAACCATTTTGAAGCCTGGAAGGTTTATCATCTTCCTCAGTTTCAAGGACCTTTTTCCCGGAAAATGATACTACTATTAATTAGAAAAATTATGAAGGGCTTCAGTTATGTCATTATGATATAGTGTGAGTTGTTGTTCTTGAGTTTATACTAAGGCTATAAGTATAATGTCAGGCATCAGGAAATGAGGAAAAGGTTTCAATGTTTTCCTTTCACCACATAAATAACAAGAAAAGTTCTTTAAAATGAATTAATATTATAACAGCTCAGAGGTTGTTTCTCGTACCTGAGTTAAAATCAAAATATAGAATGAATGGAAAGAAAAACATAAAGCTGCTAATCAAAGCAAGGCATCAAAAGCTGAAGAATCTTACTTTGTAACAGAAGAAGAAAATGATTGATGTAATCTTCAATGAAGTATAAAATATAGTATCTAATTAACATGCAGGTCTTGTATTAACTGATAGTGAATACAGAGGAAAATCTGTTTGTTAATAGATCACTGAATATAACGTAACCACGGTAGAGGTTGTACTAAATTGTGATTTGCATTCATCAAAGAAAATATATGAAAGTATGTCGAAATATGAAAAGACAAAGAACACATAACTCAGAATAGATGAGATGTAGAATCTCTAGCCTACATTTGTATTAATTCTCAGTGAAGAGAGTCTTCTCTTTTACAATCGGCAAAAAGCAGCCCCTGTTTGTTTCTCAAAAAGTATATTTATACTAGATTAAAACGTTTTGAATTCAATCATTCTAAAAGTTTCGGTTACAAATGAAAAGATGAAACGTTTCACTTCGTTGTCCCTTGTCTTCCTTCATGCTGGTGGGGTGTTTTCCTTTCTTTGTCCTCTAGCTTCAAAATAGGATGGAATAAACAATTGTATTATTGGCCTCCAGAAGTCTTCCCTTTCATATGTTCAATACAATTGACACATTTTTCTACTAACTGGGCTATCAACTTGGAAGTTTCTGTTTGGTCATTTGCTTCAAGAGATTAGCACTTCCTCTCCAAGCTGTGGAGTCTTTGTTAAGAACCAAACATCAATATAACATATAAAACCTCAAGAAAATTGCTCCAAGCCTTGAAAAAGGAATATCCAGGATAATAAGCCTCTTGAGGGGGCAACCTCCTTTTACCCCACTTAAAATGTTTCAGAAGTACCAAGATGATTCAAAAAGAATGAAAATGTTTCCCTTGGTATATATAGAGGAGACTAGGAGGTATAATTACACAAATAATGACCTAAAAGCCGACATAATTAAAAATAACATTACTAATCTAAAATTACAACTAATGGCCTAAAGCCCAGACATAAATAAAATAGCATTACTAATCCTAATGTGCCCCAATTAGGGGGTGTAGGCCCATATTGAGACTAACGTGCCCTCCTTGGGACAGAGTGTTTGTCCCTGGCAGCAGGTAACTCGGAATAGCTACGTATAAAAGACTCATCTTCCCAAGTGGAATCTTATTGCATTGGTTTCCTCCATTTTAACGGTCTCTGAAATGGATCTATTCCTCAGTTAATGAATTCTTGTGTCAGTGAAGATAAGCCAGGGCTCCAATATGATCTTTTCCTTCCTCGTCAAGTTTTGGTAGTATAGTTTGAACTGGGATTTTGTAGCCTATAACCTTCTTTAAGCATGAAACATGGAAAATTAGGGTACTTTCATTGAAGATCACCGAGCTGACTCAATTTGCAGCTGTCATAGTACCAATATTTTTTGCAACACCTTATAAGGGCCATAGTACTTTGGTGATAATTTATTATCCTTCTTGGCTTAGCAAAGGAATATTTGTTTGTATGGTTGTAGTCTTAAAATATCCAATCCCTACTTCAAAACTTCTTTTCCTCTGATGTTGATCGCTTGTTGTTTCATCGATTTTGTGCCATGAATGGAGTTGTCTTTAAGATTTGGAGAATTTGTTGTTGATTCGATGTGATCTTCAACTGCTTGAACCTTAGATTTTCTTTTAGAGAAGAAATGATGGAAGGAGGTGGTATCCATAAAGTGCCATAAATGGTGTCATTTTGTTGGAGTGTGAAAGGGCGTGTTATACCACCATACAGGGGTAACCATTTGAACCAGTGTGTTTGTTTATGAGAATTAAAACAATGATGAAGGTAGCCTTCTAGACATTTTGTTCACTACACTATCTCGGTTATCCCATCAGTTAGGGATGATACAGGATGACTATAGGCAATTGAGTACCAAACAAGGAAAATAATTACGTCCAAAGATGTCAAGTGAATATGGGATCTACGTCACTTACAATAATCTTTGGGCTACTACCATGTAGCTTTGAGCTGTCTTCCATGAATGCGATTGGCAAGCGTACTGGCACTGAAGGGATGAGAGATTGCAAAAAAGTGTGTGTGCTTGGTTAGTATATCAACAATCGCCATGATGACACTCTTTCCTTGGATTTGGTATGCAATTGAAATCAACAGGCTTCCTCCCAAATAGAAGCTTGGGATGGATAATGGTTGTAAGGCACGGGGTCTTAATTGTTTTCCACCTTATTTTTGTTGGCAAAACAAACATTCTAAAACCTTTGAACATTAGTTTAAGACCATCCCAAAAAAATCCTTCTTGACTCTATGGTAGGTTTTCAAAATCCAAGAGGGTACCCTCCTATTGGAGGTGTAATTCCAATAGTACCTTTGTTTTGAGTTGGGAGTTCTTACATAAATATAAAGCGATCTTTGTATACATAGTGAATCATTTTCCCTTGTAAATGTATAAATTTGGAATCCTGTTTTAACCTTTGAATGAGAGTCCACACTTTTCATCATTTCCATTCATCCCAGCAGCTATTTTCCAATCGGGTTGGATGGTCGAAATAGCACAAAGAAAGGCCTCAACATCTTCATCCTTTCTTGGCAGGGGAAGTGCATCGCCACAACATTTGCTTTGCTTTATAAGGCGTTTCGAATCATAGCCCAATATCTTGATTTTGTTTTTGTTGTTCGCCAGAAGAAGATAGTCTTTGTTTCAAGAGTATTTAAGACTATCATGATCTGTTTGACCAACTTGGTACACCACCACAATGGTGAGAATGCATTTTTCAATGCATGTGAGTATTGCAACATTTTGCTTATAAAATGGGTTTTGTGTAAAGTCCTCTTCCCTTAATTAATTAGGCTTTCAAGCAGGGGCCAGCCTTCTTGCATTAGGGCAGCACCCGATTCCATTTCAAGGCATCACATTCCACAATAAAGGTTTTTGTGTGAGAGTAAGGTGTGGTCAAGGCAATTTGTACATCACTTCTTTAAGTTGTTCAAAAGATTTGATTGCCTCACGGAGTCCATGAAGGAAAATGCATCCTTCTTAGTTAGTGCCCGTTAAAGGAGTCTTGTTATTCTTCCATAGTTGAACAAACTTGCGGTAGTAGCTTGTCAAACACAAAAAATCCTCACCAGAATTTTTAATGTTTACAGAATAGATCCAGTCCATCATGGCCTTAATCTTGTTAAAGGATTCTACCTTGACACCTTCATGAGATACAATATGACCCAAATACTCACCTCTTTTTACTCGAAGAAACATTTGGATGGTTTTAGCATATAGTTTGTTGCTCCTTTAGTAGTTCGCGGCACCTTGTCAACATGTTGCTTATGATCCTCCCAAGATTTGCTATAGATTAGTATATCATCAAAAATACTAACACAAATTTTTTAGAGGAAGGGCTTGAAAATGGAATTCATCAACCTTGGAATGTAGAGGGTGCATTTGTAAGGCCAAAGGCATGACCAAAATTCATAATAGCCTTCATGAGTTGAATCTTGTTTTGGAATATCTTCTTCCTTCATTCGTCGTGATACCCTGACTGGAGATTCAATTTTGTGAAATAAATTGCTCCATGTAGATCATCTAACAATTCATCAATCGCGGGGATGGGAAACTTATTTTTAATGATGATCTTGTTGAGCTCTCTATAATCTGGACACATATCACATGCATGACTATCTTTTCTTGAATACACCATTACCAGTGCAGAGAAAGAACTTGGCTAGGTCTAATAATGCCGACCTCTAACATTTCTTCGACATGCGCTCGATTTCTCTCTTCTAGGCATAAGGGTATACGTATGGCCTGATGTTGAGGAACACTCGAGGAATTAGGTGAATTTCATGATCATGATTTCAGTGGGTGGGAGACCTTTAAGGAATATCTTCAAATACTTTGGAATGCTTATCAATGATCCTTTGGAGATCTTAAGGAATATATGTCTTAGATGTTTTGAAAATCTAGTGAGCATGGTTTGTGCAATAATGCCTTGATGCCCTTTTTCAATAATTTGTCATGTCGTTAGAGCTTATCACCTTCTAGGGCTTCAACGTGATACCTCTCAACTCCAATTTCTTTTCCTTCCAATAAAATTTCTTGAAGTTCTTGAAAATTAAAATACTTTGTTCTAATGATTGTAACCATTGGATTCCTAATTACAACATCTGCACCACCATGGGTATAGCAATCATTGGACTATTCATTACATATTCCCCCATAGTAAGATTGGTCTTATTACATTTTCTGAGCAATTGATAGTTCCTCATCACCAATCATTACTTGAAACTCTGTTGGATGCCACAAAACAATTGAGATCTTTAGCTGCTACGATGAATGGAAATTATGAGTACTGCCAGAATCAAGTGGGACTATTACCTTTTTCTTTTCGTGTATCCTTCGATCTTGAGGGTTTGGGGAGTGCTAATTCCAACCAATGCATTGCGATTATCATTGAAGTCAACTCTTGAGCCAGAAGAAATTGCTTCTATGTTTTTCATCTTAGAGATGGTTCTTGTTCTTGTTCTTCTTCCTCTTCACAATCTATGTAGAATAATTTCTTCTCACCACACTTATGTCCTTTCTTGTACTTCTTTGTCACAATTAAAACATAAACCTTTTTATTTTTCTTTCCTCCAATTGTTGAGGGTGTCAACCTTAGCCAGGTTGAGGTGTTTTAGGAGAGAAGAGGCATTGTTCTCTCTGCAGATGTTAGGATGAGTCCTTCTAGTAGCCATAGCAGTATTTTTACTTTCAACATTTTCTTGCCACCTTAAATGCATTCTCCAATGATTTGGGTTCCCAAGGCAAACCTCATGTTGAATTTTTATCCTTTAAAGTTCCTATGAATACATCAATCAAGTGATCATCACGGAAGATATCGGTTACCCTTATGTTCAATCTTTGGAAGTTCTCAATATTAACCGATGGCGAACCACAGCGAGATTTATCAATTGGCTAAAGAGGTATTGCTCCTTATCCTAATAGTGTGATATCATTTCTTCATTGAAAATTGTCCAAGTAATGAGTGATCTGTGAGAACAAAGCCATTGATACCAAACAAAATTGATTAGGTTCTAAATATAAAGAAGCAATTTGTACCTTTTGTGTATGTGGCACATTATGGAGATCAAGGAATTGCTCCATTTAGAGTATCCATGTGATTGGGTCCTTTCCATCAAACTTCCTCATATCAATCTTAGGGCATTGGTTGGTCTTCAAACCAAAGTTGGAGTTTCTCATTCTTGATTCACCTTCCTTGTGTCCTCATCATGAATTTCATGGGATGCATTTCACTTTTGGGTGTCTTCTGTTACAAAATTTTTCATTACTTCCATGATCTTAGCTTCCATTGAATCCATCTTAGTATCAACAGCTTCCATTGAATCCATCTTAATTATCCAACTTAGCTTCCATTAGATCCATCTTATTCCATTGAATCCATCTTATTTTGTAGTTCATTTATGTCCCTACTGCGTTTCTTCACCTTCATCAAAGAGTCCAAAGTAGAGTTTCACGGAGGCTTATTTGGTGTAGAAGTTCCCTTTTGGGCATGTTGGCCAAGTATCACTTTTGAACCTTGATTTTGAGGTGGTTCTACTAGACAATGGCTAATACATTTGTATCTCCCAATTTTTGGCCCATGCGTTATGAAACTTTATCTTATGTATTTATGTGATATTTATTCTCTGCCCGATGCCAGATACGATCAAAATTGGATGTGCCGAGTAAATTTCTGGTGGCACCACAACTTGCCGATTTTTTTGGCCTTTCGAGGATCTCCCACTTATAGTGTGCCCCGCACAAAATAATTGATATAAAATTCACGAAACTTCGCACCCAAAATACTACACCAACGTCCGATCAATGCAACCGGTCCCACCTGAATTTGGATACTCTAGGAAGAAGTTATGATTGTTTTACACGGAACTTACCTTCTTGAGACTAGTCAATGGGACTGGTCAGATACCCTATCTCACACAAGGTGTATCTACAAATTAAAGATGACCCAGAAGCTGGAATTTTTACCATAGATACCTTTATAATTTCTGTAAATGGCCTCAAAATTTTAGGAACCAAAAAAAAAAAAAAAACATTTTATAGCAAAAATTCGCAATGACTCATTTTGAATGATTCTGAAACCCTATCTTGTACAGGCTGTATCTCCAAAGTATAAGGACTCAGGAGATAAATTTTTAACCCAACGTACCTTGTTCCGTATTCTAAATATCCTCCAGCCGTTCCTTAAGGCATTGTAGAAAAAGTTATGGCGAAAATTCAGGGCAATCTCAGATGTGGCAGCAAAACCCCAAGACCTTGAGCTCCGATACCATATGTTAAAATTGAACATCAATATAACATATAAAAGAAACTTCGAGGAAAAGTACTCAGCATGGCAGAAGGGAGATAATATCAGATAATAAGCTTCTTCAAGGGAGGCAACCTCCTTACCCCATGTAAATGTTCAAAATTACAAGATGATTCAAAATGAAAAGTCATATCGCTTAGTATATATATAGAGGAGACTGGGAGGTATAATTACAAATAATGGCCTAAAGCCCGACATAATTAAAATAACGATACTAATCTAGAATTACAAGCTAATGGCCTAAAAGTAGACATAATACTACTAATCTAATATGCCCCAATTAAAGAGAGTGTGAGCCCATATTAAGGGTTTGCTTTCAATCTTTCTCTATTTTACTTTTGTCTTCTAAAATGATAGACAATAACTGTAGGTTTGGTTTTATCAACCATTTATCTATTTGGGCAATATCGACTTGTTTTATCAGAGATAGTTCAACTCGGTCTCTTTCCATTTTCCTTGATGATATCTAGTAGATGTTTAACTATGTTAATCTTGCCCAGCATTCCAGAGTTATTCTCCTTATCGAGATCTAGCAATTTTTCATTTATTAGGCCAAATATTTCTTCACAAGAATCTCTCACCTCTTTAGCCATTTTTCTATTCTCCGATATATTATACTCCCATGCTTTTAACAGAATGCTACCTACGGTTTTTCTCTGGAATGGATAATCTGTAAGCGATGACCATTTCCTCTTTTGTTGTTGCTATAATAGCCTCTTGGAAAGTACTTTGAGCCACCTTAGCTTCTCTCTCTCTTAAGGTAATTTTGTCTAAGGCTTGATCTATCAATTGAAAATGTTCTTGGATGATTTCTACTTTAGTAAGTAG
Source organism: Picea sitchensis (assembly GCA_010110895.2). Classification (NCBI taxonomy): domain Eukaryota; kingdom Viridiplantae; phylum Streptophyta; class Pinopsida; order Pinales; family Pinaceae; genus Picea; species Picea sitchensis. Next base: position 5,640 of record SNQJ01S0009494.1, on the reverse strand, counting down.
ACTCTATTGAGCTACTTCAATCTTCTTTCGTATTTCAGTGGCTTGAGTTTGAAATAATGCTATATCTATGACATGGCTTTTAGTAGAATTTAATTTAGATTGCACCTGTTTTATTAACTCCTCCTCTTGACTTACCTGTGCTTGACTTGTCTAAGAAGTCGGTATTTGCATTTCTCAAGATCATATTTGAGTTGTTTGATTTCTTGTTGGTCGGCTGCTCTGGTTTGTTCAAAATATTTGTATGCCTCATTCCTAGAATTCATCTCTACAGGTGCTATCTGAGTCTGTAATTTGATAATCAACAGGTCCTTTTGTTTCAACCGTTCCTTCAAGGTTCCAACTGGATATTGGTTGGTCGTTGCATAAGCCCCCAATGTTCCTTCTATCTCCTTCGATAAGATTCTTCTTCTTCTAAAAGCTTCTCCATCTAGTTAATATTACATACTTTTTTGGCCATTGCACCCTTATTTTGATATGTTTTCTCTCTCTTCACCATGGCCTTCCACTGTTGCTAAAAAGTAAATCGCTAGGAGGCAATTCTTATATAGAGATAGGTGTGAAATCCTCTTTAGATATTATCTCTGCATTGGGGTTCCCTTTGTAGATTGTAAGGGTGTAACAGATGGAATGGGACCACTAATTTCTTTGGATGCTTGTTTTATGATAACATCTGTGTCCGGTTCATTTGATGGAGACAAGGGTGTGTCTCCTACCCTTTTTGAGGGGGTCTTTGTTTGATCCTTGACATGTTTAATTGGTGTATCTGTCTCTGGGAGTTTTTTTCTCTTGTCTTGGGATCTCGGTTTTCTGTTTCAAGGTCTCAGTTTCATTTGTGTTCTCCTGAATTTTTTTTTGCTAGGATTTGTATCTGTTGAACCTTGGGCTCCTATTTATTTGTGCACACGGAGGTTTTAAGGTTTTTCACCAAAACTTTGGGAAGCCACTTTCGATAATTCTGGAATTTGTAGAAATCGGTCATATCTCCGGGAAGCAGAGCTCGAACCCGACTTAAAACTTATGAGTAGGATCTCACTCCTCAAAACATTTAAGACCAGAGGTGAATCTTCGTGCTCATATTTTTTTAGACCACAACTTGCCATATGGTTACCCACAACCTTATGACATGAGGGGAATTTTCGTGCTCATATCTTTTTAGACCACAACTTGCCATATGGTTACCCACGACCTTATGAGGATTGTGTTTCTTAAATTCAATGTCTACTAGTTTCATTTCCTCCAAGGCCGTGGCCTCCTCTTTGGCATGGTCGAAATCTAATAAAGAATATGTACAAATGAGTATGGGAAAGGATGGCCATACCTTTTTCTGAAATCCTTTGAGTTCTTTTCTTATCCCGCCAAGCACAATTTGCCTGGCGATTTCTCGACATGCTAGCTTGTCTGGTAAGAAAAGCAGCAGGGCATATGGGGGAACAGAGCATCCAAAAACCCTAATATATGAAAACTGTTCTTCTAGGTACTAGTCTGCCACGTTGTTCAATTTTTCCATCACTTTATCTGAAATCTTGGGAGGTGGATGGCCAAAGATAATGACATGCATTGGTACCATTACACAGTTGAAAATCTCATAGACGAAGTCTTTGGCTTTATCTTGCCAGAGTTCGGAGTGGTATACATGAATAGGCTCTATGCTATTTGGAGTCCAGCTCTAGCTCATTAATGGAAAAGGTGTCATGAAGCATACGACATCCATAATGTAAGCAGGCATGAAAAATGAAGCTACTTTCCCCCCTTCGCCCTTTGTGCTTGATATTCTGTAACTTGGTTGGCCAGACTGTCTGACAACAATTTAGCCCAGTCGAAAGAGTACCCCTCTGCTACTGTGTAGATAAGTGGTACCCATGGGAGCAAAAAATGCGTAGTATTCTCTCTTCCATACAGCGTGCATACCATCATCGCTATATACATAAATTGTGGTTGTAACGAAGATATTGCGTATATACCATTAGTGTCCACTCTGAAATTTTTAGGGCATGAGCACCAATCTTTGATCAGGTCGGATAAGCTTTTTCCAAATTGCTCGCATTCTTTTTTTTTGAAACCCTCCAAGAATTCGGCATTGTAAGTAAAATTAGGTGTGGGAGACAATTTGTACATCGCCTGTAGATGCTCCGGCCTAAATGTCCGAACAACCACCTTCTGCGCATTAAATATTGTCCTAGTCGGGACATCTACGTGGTCCAACGCCCATTTAACCATATCACAATAGGGAAAAATCCGCGGCCTTGTTGCTACCTTTTGCATCTCCGACTGAACGACCACTTTGTATTTGATATACAAATCATCTTTCTCGTTGTCGCTCAAGTCGTCTGGGCAATTTATCAGCTCATATTGCAAGATGTTGAAAACATGTGTCCATGTTTTGAATGTGTCGATGTTTCTAGGCAAGGTATCAAAAATAATATCCGAACTATGACCTGAAATTTCACCAGCTGTTTTGGGCGTTTTCCGTGGAGCCATGATATTAAATCTCGAGATTATATTTCTTGTTACGGAGGATGAAAATATAAACAATGATTATCCTTCTAAACTGGCTCTGTGAAACTAGAATGAAATTCAAATAATGACGGAAATTCTTTCGTTTAGATTACTCGAGTCTGTGCGGGTCCTTACTGACACAGCTTTTAATTCGAAAGATTTGAAAATAAAGCAAGATCTTACTTTCAATCATTTCCCTAATTCGCTTATAAATGCCATAAATGTTTGATATTTTGTGATTTGGGACGATCGTAGAAACATTTAATTATTTACCCATAAGCTCCAGAGGTTTAAAGTTGTTTAAGATATTAATTAACCCAGTTTAATCCTTTAATTAATCACAATTAGTTCTTAATCCCTTTTTTGACGTTCGTAGTCTCGGACGATTTTATTCTTAGTCTTGGGCTATGAACCCCAAATTTGTGATATTGTGATTTGGTTAATTAACTTTGATCAGACTTAAGTTCTTAATTGATCGTGATTAGTTTATAAATCTCGCGATCTCGGGGATTGGGATTACAAAGGTGTCGTTCTAAGGTAAAACCGTCGAGTCACGAAGTCATGATAATTAACTAACGTTAATTATCATTTGTCTTGTAATTAACCAGGTTTATCTTAAGTCGCTTTCGCGACTTTGTACATCAGACACTCGAAGGTCGCTCGAGGCGTGACTCTTGAATCGTGAAAGCACGATGCATTAAAATAGAGATAATCGTTGCTCAATGTTTTGATGATCATGATTAAACTTAACCCGACTTCACTATTTCGCATGTTGGGACATTGGGAGCTTTGATATGTATAACTGTCAGATCTGCGAAATCTTGAAATCCGAGATCTGAGGTTTATGGTTATCGTTTTTTGTTATCTGAAAGAGTGGGCAGCTTCAACCTTTTTGTAACTGGAGTATTTGAAAAAATATGTGGTCCAACATAAGCTCCATCTAGGGATATCGTATCCCTGCGAGACGAGAAGAATAGTAGACCACATGCCTTTATTGGGTAAATGGAGTCATTACTTTATTTTTGTGAAACGTTTTCAGAAAGATAGTACAGAGAGAATATGAGGTCTCATGTTTATCTCTGAAAGCTTTCGAAACTTAATCGTTTACTAATCTCAATTTTAGGTCCTTCGATGACTTCCTCTTCCTTAAAACTGATTTCGGATCTGCTTAAGATAATCAAAACAACCTTAGGATTTCTAACAAGTTCTGTCGATCTTTCTTACATCAAGTTAAAGTAATTTCGGTGTTTTTTAATCAGGGAGTTCCGCGTGAACTTGGGATGTAGATCTAGTCCAAAAGAAAACTAGTTACTAGAGTACAATATAATTCATGTATAATAGCCTTACAGATATCTTAGACATTGCTTCACTGCCAGCGAGCCTGTTCAGTACCCCGGTGAAGTTATCTGATTCCCTTTATTGAATTTTCTTTCACCACTTCAGTTTGTAACTTTGCATTTAAATGCTGAGATGAGGGCAATCATTTAATGCATTTCCTTTCATCATCTCTTTTTTGGACTAGATGGGGGCAATCATTTGTGAATTTCCTTTCACCATCTGTCTTATACTTTTCTTTTTAGAACATGAAGTGGGGGCAATCAATTTGTATAAAACATACTAGGGGTGATATCTGTTAATAATTTTAGCAACAGAGGTCTATTAACTCACTTTGATTACTCTGGACAAGTCTTCTTTTGACCTTCAAAACATCTTAGTCTGTAGGAAAACTTATGGGGGGGTTTTTTATTTCCATGGGTCTTCTTCTGAGAAAGATTAATCATTTAAAACCTGTTAAAATAAATAAGAGAGTTAGGATTAGCCTATACATACTATTGTTCAGTAGGAGCCCGAGGAACTATGAGGACTTTCCCTTTTTATAAAGATTTGTTTGTCAGCTTTCGGAGGTAAAGTGTGACCCCTCCTTCATCTGTGGAGGCCATGGGGAGGCATCTGGAGTCAAGGGGAAAAATACCAAAGATTTGAACAGGGTGACAGAGGGGATTCAGATTTCATAAACGTGGTTGTTTTAACGCAAACCCGACTCTCGAAAAATGTTCTTTGAGTTCACTTTACTTTTTTCTGTTTCCTTTTATTTTAATTTCATCCATATGATCGCTTTTATGATTTATTTTGAAAATCATTGTTTTGATAATACATCGAGCGAGTATCTTTATATATATAAGACTGTTGTTGCACCAGGTGATATTCTTTGGAAATCAAAACAATTTAGAGACTCATACCTTTGATTCACCATTTTTCTCTCATCTAAGTAAATTATTTATTTATCACCTGTTTCGAGATAACCAATATTTCTAATATATCACCACTTGTTTGTCTCCTTTGTAATGTTCGAGCTATCGACAAAAATCCTACATAAAAACAACATGAAGAGTGTCAGGGTTTTACAAGTCACAGTGTTCAATGTGTAAATTATTCTACATTTACTTTTCTATGAAATCACTAACCTGTTTTATTTGAGGTGGAAGTAAGACTCACCTAAAAACTGTAAAAACAAAAAATACAAACCGGTATATACAATGGGATTTTGGAAATCGTTTATTGCATATAGTGCTTACGATAATGCCCGTTGATAGGGGCGTTGAGGATTTTACCGTCCAAATTTTCTAGTAGAAATGAGTTTTTTCCTTCAGATGTTGTAACTTTGAATGGTCCATACCAGATATGATCGAATTTGCTATGCTTGGAGTCTTCTCTCCTAGCGTCCCATTTCAAAACTAAGTCACCAGGGAGGAATTCCCTATCTTTAGCCTTATGATCAAACAAGGCTTTCATGTTGTCTTGGTATTTCTGAATTTTTTCATCCACTTGTTTTAGGATTAATCCGTAAGTGCGGACACAAACCGATCTCCCTAGATCCACCTGGATCTAGAACAAAACATGACAGAATAATACTCTTTCCCTAGATTTAGACTATTGAATGAACTAGGAGATAAGAATCATGAACATACCTTATGTTCGCTTCCTTGGGTCTTTGTTGTTCCAGCTTCGCTCCAATGCTCTTGTGCCGTCCAGACCACAACAGTACAAACCAATCAAAGTGAAGACAACTCAATATATTCAACAGTTAATCTATGCATATGATCAAGGAGTTATGCAATAAAGTGACATTAGCTTTATGGGAAA
>SNQJ01S0009493.1:182769-201134 GCA_010110895.2 Picea sitchensis | reverse complement strand
TCTTTACTAGATTTGGTGTACCTCGAGAAATTGTGACTGATCAGGGAACTCAATTTACCTCTCATCTAGTCAAAGCTGTTACAGAACAGTACCAAATCAAGCATAGGAAATCTACACCCTACCATCCAAAGGCAAATGGACAAGTAGAATCTACCAACAAAGTTATTGAGTCCATTCTTACCAAAATAGTACAGCTACAACACAAGGATTGTGCTGGGAGATTACTAGAAGCCTTATGGGCTTATAGAATCACCTGGAGGAATACAACATGACATACACCCTATGAGTTGGTGTATGGGAAACAGGTGCTTCTTCCCATAGAATTCCAGATCAAAACCTTTAGGAATGTAGTACAAGTTGGCATGAACTTGGATGAAGCCCAGCAATAAAGACTCTTGAAGCTTAATGAGTTAGAAAAAATCAAGCAGGAATCACTTCAAAGAACTACCCTCATTCAAGAGCAGAGAACAAAATGGCATGACAAGTATCTCAAAAAGAACAATTTTCAACAAGGAGATTGGGACCTGTTGTATGAAAACATATTCAAGAACTTCAAAGGTAAGTTAACTACTCGTTGGATGGGACCTTACAAAAATGACACTGCCTATGATAATGGTTAAATTAGTATAAAGACAATTGACGAACAATAGACACCACTACTTGTGAATGGTCACCGATTGAGAATTTATAACAAACCCCTGTCAAAAGAGGAATTTCTAACTTGTATACTACATAATTTAGATATGCAAGTGATCAGTAAGGAAGGAGACCTTCCTACTGATCCACATTGATTGATTGGTTTATTAATAAACTTTTGTACATAGGTGTGGATTGATTTTTGTTAATAAGATGAATGTAACAAGAGATTCTTACCTCCTTTTGTTTTACTTTCGTAATTTTTGTTGTAAGTAGATTTCTATAATTTATTTGATCCTTCACAAACTTTCTAAACATTAGTTTGTAGGCATCAACAATACTCTGTTCTGATCCGGTACCAATAATATTGCTTTGGTACCAGAAATCCTGTTCTGGTCTGGTACCAACAGTCCTGTGCTGGCTCGGTACCAAAAGTCTGTCCTTATATGGTACTATCATAACACATTACCTAATTGACAAGGCATGCTATGCATATTTCAAAATCTTATGTCAATTAATATGAAGTATGAAGCCATGCAACAACCACTTAAGCTGGAACCAAGATGCCGAATGCAATATCAAATGACAACCCTTGTGAAGAAATAATTCCTTTTGGTTCTGTTGCCGACTAAAGGGAAGTATCTTTAATTTCTTTTGGTTCTGTTGCTAGCTAGAAGGAAGTATTTTAATTTCTTTTGGTTCTGTTGCCAACTAAAGGGAAGTATCTTTAATTTCTTTTGGTTCTGTTGCTAGCTAAAAGGAAGTCTTTTAATTTCTTTTAGTTCTGTTGCTTGACACAAAAAGACACAATCTTTATCTATGATTGTTCAAAGAACCATAATCTTCTTCAAATACTAGAAGTTACCCTTATCCAGTATTTCAGCATGATTAAAGGGACAAAAAATATATATATTAGCCTACAAGTAACTATCTCACCCTAACTAGACTTCAATAGTATTCATTGGATTATCTTTACTAAAGAGTAACATATGAGTATATGAACACTCTCTATCATGGGCACACTAGGAATTTTTTTATGGAAGAGGATGTATCAGTACCTTAAGGAAACTTTAGGTCATTCTCTTATGGACAAACTCAGACAAAATTATACATCTGGATCACTCTAAAGAAATAATGTGCATAAAAAGTTTATTTTTCCTTCAGAAAAATCTTTAAAAGACATTCAAAGAAGCGAATATACCTTCCAGCCCAATACCATCCCATCCTGTAAAAAGGTTTTCAGACGAGCCTCCCCTGTCACCGTGCAAATCACTCTTTAATAAAAACCAAAATAGGTGACCATGGACAAGAAGACTCTGATGGAAAAAGGGTTTAAGAGACTAACCTGCCTAGATACTGAACAGGTCTACTGGCAGCGGGTACCGGTCTGTGGTATGACTAGGAAAACCCATCAGAGTACTAAACAAGTCTGTTGGCAATGGGGCATTCTGCCCGGGGAAGGTATCTCTCACTAATTATCACAACTACCCCACCGGAGTACTAAACAGGCTTGCTGGCAGTGGGTTCTGGTTGAGAAATGTCTCATCTATACTTGTCTCATTGAAAAATTCACTTTTGTCATCTAAAAAATGAACACTATAAGCAAAGGTCACTATTGGCATTTATGAGATACAAACTCCAGATTAACAAGCAACATAATTACTACAAGCAAATGTCCATTTGAGAATTAACCTAAGTCAACCTTACAGGTCTGACATCTAAAGCCTACATTACCTAAGAAGGAAACTTCTTAAGAGTAGAGCCCTAACTAGGGAGTCTAATCTACTTATACTGTGAAATTTATCTATAACATCTAATGATAGTAAATCTCTGAAGCAAGTTAGGTTGGATTTGTTCTTCTGGCAAACATATAAAAACCTCCCTATTTTCACTGCTGAATGCTACCTTTGTCAATAAGTCATCAAAATAAAGGCAATTTCAATTTTTAGGCATGTGATCATATGCTAGGTGATAATTGTACTTCTGGATTTTGATTTGGTTTCTTTTCTCTTATCATATTTTCTCCATTATGATACAGAGTGTTGAATCTTCTTGCATAAGGATATGCAACATCCTTGGCATGGGGGAAGGTCAAAGAGCTCATTCAAAACTCTTTTTCAAACTCACATCTCACCTTCAGAAACCAGCATGATCACCCTATAACCTTGCAGAACCAAATACAAAAGAAGATAAGCACAGAATAAAGAAGTACAGGAAATTCTAGTACCAAGCTTCTAGAAAACTCCATCCTAAAAAGATGAATTTTGACAATCTACAAGAAGACGCATATGCTATGGGTATTGATCATATAAAGGTAAAAGAAAAGGTAACATGGTATTTATTTTCCTCTTCTCATAAAATTATGATAGGTATGCAAATATATACTAGATCTTATGACCTTAGTATTAAAACCATGCACCTATCCCTCATACCCATATGCCTAAACTTAATCAATCCTCTCATAAGTGCTCAAAAATGGTTGAGGGCAAAATCACATCAAAGCATGAATATGAAGCATGTCTAGTAATGATAGGCCATGAATTTACTTCATCCTTAAGAAAATCATGAACTTATCTTGTGTCATGAACCATGATCCAACATCAAATTCACCACTCGAAAGTCCAATCACCTATCCCAAAACGATGCTTTGAAACCCAACGCCTTGTCCTCATCATTACACTAACGGGTAGAAATGAAATGGCTTATCTAGGTGGCGAAGCTATCCAGATAAGCCTCATCTAGTCTTAAATTTTCCTTGCGACATCCTTACTTAAACTTACCATTCGCATTATCGACACCATCACCATATTTCCCTTGTCGTTACCTTTCTCCAGTTCCGAGCCTACTCCTCTCTGCGATCTTTGGTACCAAACCCTTACCCTCATCAGTTGACTAAATCCTTGCGCTACAACCTGATTCTTTTCTCACAATTTATAACGATGGTCGTAAGTAGACATGAAACGGTCTTCCAAATTTATAGAGAGACCGAGGAGTTCCAACTGTGTCGAGATAAGTATGCTAGATCGGGATGGATGCCATTTTTGGAGAAATTCATAGGCTGGCACGAGAAGATATCTCACGAATTTATTTAGGGTTACGATGGAGAGATTGTGCATATAGGCAATCTGTAGCTAACAATCAATGAAGCAACCTTAAGAGAGGTCACGGGATTACCTAACAGAGGATCCAAGTACTTCAAAGGTGTAGGAATCAACAAGGAAATGTGCCAACGATTTTTGAAAGAAGACCATCAACACCCTAATTGGAAAAAGGGGATCCCTAGGAACTATATCAAGGAAGAGTATCATCCAATGATTGCTAGTCTCCAACGATTCCTCACTTGTGAGGGCAGGTATGCTGTGACCTTCATATATCATCTTAGGCTTCTATTACACTTTGAAGGAGGACTTGAAATTGATTTCCCATATTTTTTATGGATGAGTTTGAAAAAAATGGTAAGAGGTGTCAAATCCCTATCCAAAACTGAAAACACTAGCATTTACCATCAAGGTCTTATTAAGATGTTAGTTTTACATGGAATCAAGAAACAAATGACTAGTTGGAAAATCCTTATCACTCAACACCTTCCCACAGAAAACAAACCTGTGGAGGAAGCCTAACATGCTCCAAAGAAAAATAAGGAACCTCAAAAGAAAAAGGGAAATAAAGATAAGGCAACTCCATCATCATCCAGAACAGTGAGCCAACACGAAAAAGCTAGTAAACAAGCAGGGCCCTCTTCCACAGTCAATAATACTTTTAAAAGTCAAGAATCAAAAGGTAAAACCAAATTAGTAGAGGATACTTCAATAGTAGCACTTGAGGAGAAGGGTCATAAGACAAAAACTGTAAGGAAAGGGAAGAATAGCTCAGAAAATAAAAGTGAACAGTCTATAGAACAATCCCCTGTAACCATTCCACAAATAGAAAAGAAGAAAAGGAATCTTGTGAGCACCCCTGATCCAGTACCTCCTTGTAAAAGAACCACAAGGAGCATGGAAAAGAAAGGAAAATCAGTTGTCATTCCTCATACACAGGAAGATCCAATCGATCTCACCTCCCCTTCTGAAGACTTATCAGTCCAAGATGACATCCCTAGTTTGACCGAGGAACACGCCACTATTACTTTATGTGGGATGAGGGAGGAAGTGGAGGAAAGAGAATACATCCAGCCAGTAATAATGGAGTAAAAAAGGACCTTAACAAAAGAACAGATGAAGAAAAAGATTGGGGAATTGCAAAAACAAAATCAGGAACTCAAACAAGAAGTGAAGGAATACCAACTATTGGATAGGTATATCAAAAAGGAAAACAAGAAATTGACAACAACCAGCCAACAACTTCAAGATGACCATGAAGAGACTTCTAATAAGATCAAGAAGGTACTACGACTCCTACAATACATTAGGGTCATAAAAAGGGAGTTGAAAGAAGAAGCCTCAACCATCAACATCATTGATCCACAAAAGTAAAGAATGCAATCTCAAGTTTTGAAAAATTTTGGGTTTGCTTTCAGTTGCACGAGGACATGCAATGGTTTTGGCATGGGGGAATGTAGAGCCTCTAAATTGACATCCCCACTACCCTATTATACTCCTCATCTATACCTTTTTTTGGCTTACCTAAGCTTGGATAAATGACAAAGAACACTAAAATTAGCCATTGATAAGGTCATAAGGTAAAGTATAATTAATTCATGCATTTTTGTGGTTTATTGAGCTAGGAGATTAAATGTTTCATGTACTAATGCTTCAATTTTCCATGTATAACCTTTGACCTCTAGATAAGTCCATCCTTCCTGTACCATCTCAGCTATCTGGTACTTATGCGCCAGATTTCCATTGTCCAAATCTGGTACCAAACACACCTTCTATTTAGATCCAGTACCTAATCTCACCTGTCGCGATCCGGTACCAATGGCCATAGACTGTCGTGATCCAGTACCAACCAATTGTGCACTGTTCGGATATGGTACCATCTACCTGTCATGATCCGGTACCAATATAGGAAGCCGAATGTACCAAGTTTAGCTCCAGATCATGCCCAAGACAATTGTTGGATGTTTATTGAATCATAAATGTTTTAGCAAGGCTATGTTAGGATAGTTTGTTATTGTCTCATCCTCATGCACTTCGTGTCATGAGAATGAAGCTTAAAATATGTAACCGAATAATTAAATTTGACAATTGACTGATTTGCAAAAGATTGTCACCTCCTTGTGTTTCATGACTAAGACTGTTTAAATAGTCATGGCAAGGATGGTGGAGGTAGTGGAGAGTTATCATAACACAACATGTGAAGCAGCATTACATATTGTAGAACATATTCTGGGTGAAGATTAATAGAAGGACTTCATTTATCTCCATGTCTTGATCGTCTATGATTGAATGTGAGTTGAGTTGTTAGCATATTTTGATTCTATGTTTTGAAGCTTGAGTAAGAGTAATGTGTGGGTTGAAATCAAGCTTACTGTAGATTCCAGTCGCTAACCTATTGAAGCGGCAAGGGCCCACCGCCCAACAAAGGTCAACATCTTCGTAGATTAGTATTAGCATTTGATTTCAATAGTGTAAATGTTAGATTAGTTGAAGCTTTAATTCTTTCAGATGATAGCAGTATAGTTTAGACTAGGATTTTGATTATATGATTGCTCAGAGATCTTTACTCACTCTGTTTTTCATATGCTCTGTTTCTATTTTTTATGAATTTGATTTTGTTTCATGGACATGAATGTTGGCAGTAGTAATCAGAAATATTTGAAGGAGAGCTAGTGAAGTTCACAACAACACATTGTGAACCACAACATACTCAATATATTCACTGTTGAACTACCCATGCTATGTCTTGATGATTGATGTGTGATTTCCCTTTCAGAAGTGTGATTGCATAGTTAGTTTTCTGGGTCAAATATCAGAGTTGATCCATCAAAATAACTCCATCTCAACTTGGCATAATCAACTTCATAATCAAATTCATAATGCCCTATGGGCTGAAAGGGTCACACCCAAAGAAGCCATAGGAAACTCCCCATAATTTCTGGTCTACGAGTAAGAAGCCATCCTCCCAAACGGGCTTTATCTTCCATCTCTTCAATTGGCCCAAGATTCCAACAAGGAACCCTCATAGGCCATGCAACAAAGAATCAATACTCTACTCATACTGGAAGAAGAGAGAGAGAAGGCTAAGTCAAAATTCCTAGCTCACCAATAGATAGTGAAACAATGGTTCGACAAGCATAAGGCCAAAGAAAAGAGTTTTGAGGTAGGAGACTTGGTACTAAAATGGGACAGAGCGAATGAACCAAAAGGGAAGCATTCTAAGTTTCATAACCTACGGATTGGACCTTTCCAGGTTGCTAAAAAGATAGGGGCAAGGACTTATCGATTGAAGAATTTGAGGGGAGAACCTGACGCCCTCCCAGTAAATGGTCAGGCCCTAAAACAATATTTCCAATAAATAAATAAAAAATAATAATAAATAAATAAATATAAACAAAAAAGGGGAGGACATGAGTCAGGGTTACTGGAAACGAAGGAGGAATTGAGGTTAAAAACCCCACAGGCAGACCCGGAAGCATTAACTGGAGGATTTCAAATGCAAACGTAAAAGGAGCTCTGATTTAAAACCAGTTGGGTCCCCCACAAGCTTCCGTATCAGCCGAGTATGAAGGAAGAACAAAGATTTTGATTTCACCCAGTAAATCGCCATTTGTTGAGCTCTCAACACACCCTAAAAAGTCTCTGCCAATTTTTACTTTTTGGGTACCACTTAATCTTTTGGTATTGTCTAATACAGAACGATGTTGTTTTCGCTTATCATTGTTTTCTACAATTTCTCCTTGATTCTTTAAAAGTTTCCCTGAGCATGTCAAAACCATCATAACTTAAAGGGATTAACATTTGATTAAAGAATCAATCACTAAATCGTTTCACCCGACGCGTCCAAAATTCAGCGCCCGAAAGAATCATAGATGAAAGAAAATTGTCCTAGAAAAATAAGGACGTCGATCGTCGATTTTTCGTTGGCGTCAATAAAAGGGGAGTTGTTCTCTCATGATAAGAAATGCACAATAAATTTTCCAATGACTGATTTCATTCGGCATCAGCGAAACGCAAGAGGAAGTAGTCGTTTGCGAGGAAAGAAAGGAATTATCGACGACTGATCCCATAAAATCCTTTCGGCATCGACGACTTGTGAGTAGATAAACCCGTAAGGAGCATAAAACAATTTCCAGGCCACCAACTCTTGAAAAATTTCGGCATCGATGAATTTCCAAGAAGCTATCCCAAGGAAAAGGATGCGATAAGTTCATCCTCGGTTACTGACCCCTGATATCTAATCGGCATCGGCGATTCCTAGGCTTGGTTAGGGAGCGCGTAACTGAAAGAAGGTTACCACTTCTTTTGGCGCTCGTGAGTCAAGTCACTAGTCTTTATCTGCCACATGTCACGTCAAAACCATTCGACGAAAGTAATCGACGTCGACGGTTTTCTTTTTGTAAAAAAAGAAAAAAAAGGTATCAACGAAAAATCCCATAGCTCTGCGCCGATCCCTGACTTCCCCATTCAGAAAATTACACGATGGGATGTTTTAGCTCTAAGATATGCTAGATACGATGCATTTAGTCGATTGATTAATTCCAAGATCACACATTAGTTTCTAATTCGTGCGCAAAGTAAAATGACCGTTTTAGCCTGTAGATACAATGCATCTCCCTCCGCGCTTCCGCCGTCAACCTATGTAAAATTAATTACAGAGAATTGGCGGCAAGCAGTTTTAAATTTCATCCCATTACTTGTATTAATAGTTTGATGCAATTGGTAAGTTATCTCTCATTATATTATCCTAAATTATTATAAGCCAGAGCATTCTACGTGCAAAGAAGTTCGGAACATCCAGAGGAGCGAGACAAACGACCTGGAGAAGGTGTCTAAGGTATAGTGAGTATTAAGCAACATAGTTTAGAAAGCATACAAGTATGTACCAGTCTTGTTTTGTTGTTTCCACCTCACATGTAGATAAGGATCTAATATTACTCTGTATTCTTGCCCTAATTGAATGTCTTCGGTTGCAGGAATGATGCCTCCGAAGAAACCTACCACTAGGAAAGCTGCAAGAATCAGAAGCAGGAGAGGACTCCTCCCCAACCATTGCAAGAAAATTGGAATTCACTTCCAAGCCGGTGCCCATCATCAATACGATCACCAAAGAAGCCTTCACTCAGCCCCCGACCTTTGGGGACACAGAGGCAAACATTGGGACCAAGACAATATTCCCATGATGGGAAGACCTGTTCAAGAAAATAAAGCACGAATAATTCCCCGAATATGCCCTGCATAGTGATCCTGACACAAGGAAGTTGGACGATGAGGTCTTTGTTAACATCCACAAGGCTTACCTACACATGGTGGTGAGTAGGACTCCAGTATTCCCTTGCATTGAGCTTTTGAAATGGCTCATTGATCACACTGATGCACAAAAGTGTGTAATTAATGATGATAATGGTCAAATCATTGGGGTTTTCCTCCCAGTAGAAGTCCAAAATTATTACAAGCTCAGGGAGCCTGTTGGCATAGGGGTAGACCCAGGGTTCAACGCTCAAGAGCGCATCAACAAATCCCTAACTACCGACCCTTTTGGAAACACCTGCGAAGCAGATGAAGTCTCACCCGAGGTAGAGGTAGGGGTGGATGCAAGATTCAGGTGTCTGCAACCTTAGCTGGGACACAGATCTGTGATTATATTTCTTACAGCGCACTTAGCATCAATTATTCCTTAACATACATTCATTAATACACTTCGCAGAAAGCACAGAGCATCGCAGTAATTACTCAGATCTAGCACTTAGTAATGATAAATAGGTTATACTTAATAGATTAAGAACTTAGCATCTTATGTATCATATCTATCATGCAGTCATATCTCATAAGAAAAAAGAATCAATAGATCTATCTAAACATATCAGAGCACTTAGCAAGAGAGAGACAAACACATCATCACAATACAAAGAGTTACCATGGTTCACCCCCACCCTGGGGCTACGTCCACAAAGTCTTCTTCTGTTATTATCTTCGGTAAACCAAGTTACAACACAAAGCCTTCAAGATCCTACCCTACCTAGGAAAAGAGATCTGCGCAGCTCGCTAGATCCTCTTTCCCCGGGTAGATCCAAACACTAAGTCCTCCCTTGACCCATGCACTCAACACTTACAATACTTACAGTAGGCACATAGCTCTTATAGTTACACAAACATCTGATCACATAGATCTACTTTATGCACTAAGCCATTCACTTTACATCACGCACCCCCCTTTTCATACGCATCTCCTACCCTTCTATTTATACATACAAAAGGCCTAAATAAGGGCTGATATCCCTTTCCCATTACAATATTCACAAAAATCCCAAAAAAGGGGAGGAGATCCCATGATCTCCTCTTCGCCATGCGCTCCTTCTCTGACTAGATGTCAGAGTACCGAAAATAGTCAAATATGAACAAGTATTCCTCAAACTTGGTCAAGGGGCAAAATCCCCCAACACTCACATGTGACTCGTCCCGAGTCACTCAGGTCTGACCAGTTCCTCTTCGAAGGCCTCGATCTTGGATCAAGATGCTTCGACCTGCTTCTTTTTTATTTCCTCCTACTCGGTAAACTCCTAGTGAGTGTGTTATTGACTGGTCCTTCTAGGCGCTTCTCTGATGTAATCACGACCTGTTGTAGATCTGTCCCTTGGTTCTCAATCTCTAAAAATAGTTGACATGCCTTATCCTACAAAGGTTGAAGTTGCTGCATCACTTCCATGACCTTGCTCTAGATCATGTGGATCTTCTGTTGTGCGACACATTGCTCATGGGATCACTTCATTTTCTCTATAGTTGATAGGGCCTTCAACTTCATCTGAAGTCTATCTGCATGCTGCTTCGACTCCTGGAGCTGCGACTCCATTTTATGTAATTCCGGGTACTCGACCAGGTTCTCATGTATCTGCGCACTTCTGGTACTTAGTTGTTTACATTCTTCAGTGAGTTATTTAATCCTTTCTACTGTACCTCGGGCAACTATTTCTCACTGGTCGTGCTCTTCTTGCGGGGTACTTGGGATGATCTGAAGCTCTAAGTCCACGACTCTTTGTTGTAGTTGCTGAATAACTTCAGCAAGCTTCATCACTTGATGGTCTAAGGGTTCTTCAACCTTTTGTTCTAAGCCATTCATAGAGAGAAATGCTCTGTTGACAACTTCTTCGATTCCAATTTGCTTCACGAGAAACTGCTCCTTCTCCTTTTGTATTTTTTCTCTGTCTCTATCAAATTTCTCATGGATGGCCTCCTTCTCTTGCTGTGTAGCTTGACGATGCTCTATAATTTCCTCCTGTGATTGTTTTAGGGCCTGGGTGGCCTACGCTGTTACTTCTTCCGCTTTCTAAAGGCGTACTTCGACTATGTTGGCAATCCTACGGAGTTGAACTAATTCATCTCCTGCTTCTGTTGTTCCTTTTGGCATGGGCGCAGTGGAGACTGTGCGGTTAGACTGAAGTGCTCGTTGCACTCCTTGGAGCTCGTCTTCAATTCTGTCATACATCGTCTATCGTTTGGCCTCATTATTTTCTGTAATTTCTTCTATGGCTTCATTCAAAGTTGCAAGGAGAAAGCTGAAGTCATCGGGGTTGAGAGTGGTCTTCATCTTGGTCATGGTCACTTTTTCTTTCTTCTTAGAGGAAGACTTTGAAGGTGACCCTTTTCTCTTCTTTGGAACTTCGACTTCTTCTTCTGGTTTTTGTTCGACTTCCTCTAGGTCGTCGTTGTTAGCTTCTTGATCAGTTGTGATGGAATTTGTCTTTACAGAGTAGTTATCTACATCTTGAACCTCTTCAGGCTTCTTTGTTTCCTTTGTCTTCTTTGTCTTCTTCATCTTACTGGGCCTAGGTGTGTCCTGCGCAGCTTCTGGGCTATCAATATCTAAAATGTACACTGGATCTGCTGGAACAAGGAGGTCTGCTGACCATTCCTTGGTGATTTCTTCTAGGTCTTCTTCGGTCAACTTATAATAGGACCGAAGCTGTCCTTGGTGTTCATTAGCGCGTGGAGTTAGATATATAAAGTGGTGGTCTGCGCTGAACTTTATCAAAGTTTGGAACCTTTGTAAATTTTTTGAGGTTATGCGAGGTTCACCCCCTATGGATTCTTTCAGTTGGTTATAGTATCTGTGAAAAATGGCATTTGATTGCCACTGCTTCCTCATGTCCGTCGAGTACCATAAGGTACTGAACTTCGCAGCTAATGGTTCGAATGGGTCGAGGTCAGGCCTTCTGGTAGCTCCCATGCAACAAAGGTGATCAATATTAGTATCCAACTAAAGTGGAATTCATGCCCCTGGTCCTGGGCTTCTCTACAGTCAATTTCTAGTTGATTGACCAAATATTTTTCCCAATTCATTTGTAGTCCCTCCGTGCACTTCCCTACGAGGTCAACTACAAAGCTGGATACTTGTCTAGGTCTATTCTTACGTACCATCTTCCCTTCTATTAGCTGACATGCAAGGTGCACTTCGCCACTCTTGATAGAGGATACCTTGTAACCTCGCATGCCTTTTTGAACATTTACATATGCCTCTTTAATCTTTTGTCAAAGAGTGTGGTCCATGGTATTTCCAGGGTAGTACTCATAGGGATCAAGGCCCTGCATGCTAAGCCCAGTAATCCTACTGATCAAGGCTAGATCAATAGTTATGCGATTGTTTAACCACAGGTATCCTCCATGGTAAATTGCTAGCAACAATTTCACACAAGCAGTCACCTCCTGATGTTTGTCAAAGTGTGGTATTTTCATAACATTGAGTAGAGTAGACTACACAAGGTTCATTGTCCATTTCTAAGGGACGATCTTCGAGTTCTGGCCCTTAGTCCTCGTTAATTACTTAGCATCAGTTATTCTTGGACACAGATCTGTGATTATCTTGCTTACATCGCACTTAACATAAGTTATTCCTTAACATACATTCATTAATACACTTCGCAGAAAGCACAGAGCACCGTAGTAATTACTCATATCTAGCACTTAGCAATGATAAACATGTTATACTTAATATATTAAGAACTTAGCATCTTATGTATCATATCTAGCATCCAGTCATATCTCATAATCACAAAGAATCATTAGATCTATCTAAAAATATCAGAGCACTTAGCAAGAGAGAGACAAACACATCAGCACAATAAACATAGTCATCGTGGTTCACCCCCACCACGGGGCTGTGTCCACAAAGTACTCTTCTATTATTATCTTCGGTAAACCAAGTTACATCACAAAGCCTTCAAGATCCTACCCTGCCTAGGACAAGAGATCTGCGTAGCTCGCTAGATCCTCTTTCCCCGGGTAGATCCAAGCACTAAGTCCTCCCCTAACCCGTGCACTCAGCACTTACAATACTTACAGTAGGCGCAGAGCTCTTATAGTCACACAAACATCTGATCACATAGATCTACTTTATGCACTAAGCCATTCACTTTACATCACACACCCCCCTTTTCATACGCATCTCCTACCCTTCTATTTATGCATACAAAAGGCCTAAATAAGGGTCGATGTCCCTTTCCCATTACAATATTCCCAAAAAGCCCAAAAAATGGGTGGAGATCTCGTGATATCCTCTTCTCCATGCGCTCCTTCTCCAACTGGATGTTGGAGTACCGAAAATGGTCAAATATGACCAAGTATTCCTCAAACTCGGTCAAGGGCCAACAGAGCCAGATGAACGTTTGAACACAGATTTTGTTGTGAAGTTTTATCAGAAGCATGACACTAGAAAAATCACGGCGTCCTGGTCGAGAGAAGACAAAAAATTCACCAACCAAAACTCTGGCTAGTACGCGACGACCAACCTCAGACAACCTTATATCTATCTAATGTCTCTCCTTTGCCGGTTGCATGGAGAGAAAGATTGTTCTAGGTTTTCGGAGGCATGTATGCCTTTGGCTTATACTATCGCCATCTCCATAACAAGCTTCAACTGGGGTGCTATCATCTCCAAACAGATTAGCACCTACATTCTACAAGCTCAGCAGCCGAAGGAAGGATAAACTCCTACCTTCTACATGGCATCTTATCTATTGAACATCGTCTGTGCAAGAAATGCCTTCGCCGGGATGAACTTGAGATGGCACACTTCTGAGCTCCCGGTCCATGTTTACTTCAACATCTTGTGGGAGAATAGGTATAAAATATCCTACTCTCTCATTTGCAACCAATTTATCGCACCTATTCATTTTTTACTATTCAAGAAAGAGTGCCCAAGGCTGTCTGATGTGGCCAAAAAAGTTATATCGAAAGTTGGTCACTGGTACCTGGATGAGCGCAACACCTACATTAGGGTTTTCGACGCCATCAGAGCACCACATTTTCTACCTATATATGTTCCTGACCGACTGGTACTAGGGGAAATATGTTACCGAACTACCTTGCAGGGCTACAACGCCACTTTGGTGAAGGATACGAAGTGGGCATTCATACCCTATGGGTTTCATATCGGCTTCTACGAGGTTAAAGACACTGCGCAGGCCAAGCAAGAGGGATTAAGTCAATTGGAATATTGGTTCTAGACAAGATGTTTTCACAATAACAATCCCAAGGTTCTGGTCTCGAAACATGCATCACAAGTATCATCCTGTTGGCCTTATGACCACGACCAGTTTGAGGATGAAATTTTCACTGAAAACACTCAAGACTGGGATGAGGTGGTGGAAAGAGTGGCTGACCCTAGAGTAACGAAGTTCAAGTCCATGAGTTGGGAAGATAAAATGGTGTCCTTGGATCAAGAAGCGTAAGAAATTCTCAGGACTAGGGAAGAAAGGGTAACATTTGAATTGGATGAAACGATGGAAGCTCCCCAGGAAGCCCCTGTACATAACTGGAATTTTCTGGAAACTCTAGGTGCACTGGAAAGAGGAACGCTCTTGATCCAAGATGCTCAACAAATGATGGATCTGGCATCGAATGATCAGGCCCTCTTATCAAGTGTTCCAACCAGTAACCCAGAAGAGAGCCTAGTAGGGGTAGGCGGTTCTGAGCTCACAGACCCTGGTAACATCAACAAGTCAGATGACCCTGAATCCACATTGCCTCCAGCCGATTCATTGGCAGGCGCGACGATTCAATCAGAGTTGGGTCGAGTGTTGGTCCAAACAAGTGCACCTAACCCTTTGATTGAATTCGTAAATATATACAGTGATGATAAGAGCCTGGAGGCATCTCAGAAAACCTTTGTGCATGTAGAAGAAGAAAAGGGAGCCGAGGAAAAAACACCTCTCGTTCCCGATGTTCAGAGTCAAGAGGACACACGAGAAGGAAAAGGAGCCGAAAGCGGCCTAGACACAGAAATGCCTGATGCGTTGGATACCTGAGCAGGTAGTCCCAAGAACAAGTCAGAATTGGACGATTCGAAAGAAAGATCCCTACAAAAGGACGTTGACAATGCCACGACTAGTATACAAGCAAGTATTGAGCTCCCTCCTGACACATCTATTCCACTTGATACTCAGGTCCCCAATAAACAACGGGAAGAGGCTGAGCCTTCGGAGCAAAATAAGGAGGTTCAAGAGTCTGATATTGAACAAATATATACCAATGAAAGCCTAGGAAACACGCTCACATGGGGCGACCAACAGATACCAGAGCTGGTAGAAGAGGTAACAGACATCTATGCAATCTCCTATGATCAAAAGAGGAAGGCCATTGTGCAAAGGACTTCTAAGAAGAGAAATATTACTGTGGACCATTCCATTTTGGTTACCACAGAGGAAAACTTGATCAACACAGTAGATGCTCGCACGTCTGAATTGATAGGCATGGGAAGAGCCCTCTCTGATGCTTCCCAGGATAGGGCGAGGAGGGATGAAAGAGAACTAACTGATGAAAGACCCAAAAAACTGTATCAACAACTGCATGCATGGCATATGTCCAACTCCTTCCTAACAGGAGGTTGTAGTCGAGAGGCACATCGACCACTTCAACTTTGACACACACAGTTTTCCCTCCTAATTGCATGGGGAAAGAAGGAATGATTCCATGTGGTCTGAAAGAATGACCTTCGAAAGACGTAATAAGAGTAGGTGAAGGAGACAGAACGGGTTGGCCAATGGACTTCCAACACACCAACAACATCATGCATGTCGAGGCACCCTCATCAACCACTGTGCGAAAAATATTATGGGTAGACTAATTTTTGGGGTGAGACAGTACTATGTGAAATGCGACATGGTATGGGAGATGAGGTTTCAAGTCGATTTTATCAAGCGTGATAGTTCCCAGATTACATGTCTCGACGGATCTTAAGGTGGCTAACAGAGCCTTTCTCTACGAAGGGAAGATCTGAAGGACCTCCAAAGAAGACATCGTGCAAGGGGTTTGTGACAAATATTCCACCACAGAGTAGTTCTGGGTGGCCCTCTTGTTTGGATTATGTGAAGCTTTCTTTAATTCCCCTTTCAGGATGCATGTCATTGTTTCACCCATTGTTATCTCAATATGGAGAGGAAAATACAGGTTTTCAACTTCTTTTCCCTTTTCTGCAGTACTTGGCATTCCGTAATCATGTGCCCTAGTAGCTATGTGGGCTTCACCTTTCAACATATAGGCATTCGAAGTAGAGGGATTGCTAGACGGCGAAGGGGGTCTCTGACTACCCCCATCCACATTCGTAGAGGCTTGAGTTAAATTTTTCCCATGAGGAAATGGGTTTGTTAACACTGTAGGCTGCTGTTGTGCCAATAAATTTTGGGCCTCTGTGAGTGAAGGGCACAGGTGATTCGGGTGGTCTTCCGCACAGAGGTTGCATGGATACTTCCACTTCTTTCTCTCTATGTTTCCCTTGCCAGCGTTATTGGTGGGTTTCTTATCCCCCTTACCCTTCTTTCATTGTTTTTTCTTCCCTTCGGCCTGTTCGCTGGCCTTTGGGTTTGTCGATTGCACACTATGTACATCCGACGTATGAGCAGGGGGAGTAGCCGAACTAGGAGTTGAGATGGCCACTATCTATTGTATTGACAATTGGTACAATTGGTTTGACAATGGATCAATGGGCTTTGATTGTGCTGAACCAACAATGTCATCAGCATGTGGTCCAGACTTATGTCTGGTCTTATCAAGAATAGACCTTGGCGCATCTAGCAAAACTTCGTAAAGAAAACTAGACTGAGAGTAAATAAGCTCTAGCTGTTGAGCTCTCATTATCGTTTCTTCCTCCGAAAAGACCCCCAACGTTGCTACGTCCTTGGATAGTTGGGGTACCAAAGACTTAAGGAACCATTCTAGTAGGAATGCTGGTGGAACTGGTACTTTAATCAAACTCTTCCGGCATCGCCATTCTCGGATTTGATCAGAGATATGGTCATCCTTTGTCTACTCAAATTTGGCCAGCAATTATGTGTCGACATTGTATCTCACAGGTAATTGAAAATGGTTTAAAAAAACCACTGCCAATTCTCCAAAAGTAGAGTATCTTGAGTGTTCTAGCTTGATGTACCATTTCACGGCACTCTGGATAATATTTCTTTGAAACAGACGCAAATGAATGGAGTCATCCCTCAAAGAATTGGACGAGCATCATTGATGAAATGTGGTCACATGATCGCCTGGATCTTCATTCGGCTTTCCTTCAAACTTTGGAATGTCTGATGGAAACTTGGTCGGCATGGCAGGCCAACGTGGATCGTGACAGATTGGGTCATTCAATAATTTTGACAAGTCTGGAAAATGAAAAGTTGTCAGAAACGATAGCTTAGGTTGTTGAGTATGTATAGGAGGATAAGCTCCTAGGATTTGGCTGGCACCAGGTTTCCAGGAAAAGTTAGGCTGCTGGCGTGGGTTCTGGTAAAAACCATGGTCTAGGCCAACATTCGGATGCTGCGCTTGTTGAGACATCATCAGATGACTCCCTTAGTAGGACGTTGAGGGCTGAGAATGGATTTCTCCTAACGTAGTGTTCCAAAGGTTCTGGAAAGGGTTGCCGCCTACCGATTCGACAAGCATATGTATTGAGCCTTGCCTAGGGTTCCATTGACCATGGAAGGGGTTGCACTCGGTAAACATCCTTGACAAGGGAACTGATCCCTGCCATGGATTCTAAGATCCTTGAGAAGTGTGTACCCCCTGTGCAAGAATAGTACCTTGCATAGGATTTTGTGATCCAAAACTAGGGTTTCCCCTGGCCGAGGTGGTAGCTAACAAGTATGCATTGTTACCAATTGTGCTGAACAAAGAGAATGAAAAAGAACCCCCCGGTGTGGTACTAGAAGAAGGTCTATGACTACCTACTCCAGACAGGTTGTAGTTCATGGTCGTCCAGACGAGTTGCTAAGGAGCATCCCCGAGCGAGGGAGACGACAGAGGTATATGACCCCCATCGTAAGGGAAATAATTATAAGGGGTTGAGGAGCCCCATGTTGGGTATGTGTTATATTATTTGCATGAGTAGTAGTGTCTGAGCGTCTGCGCCGGGCGCGCAGGGGGGTTAGAGGGGGTCGAAGCCCCCCGCACGGGGGTTCAGGGGCAGCGCCCCCGAAATTTTTTTTTCGGGACGAAATATTTCCGAGACCACATGATATTAGGTGGTTTTTTGGCACATGGTTTTTTGCTGATGGTTTTCTATTTCCGGTTAAGGAATTAGGGTTTTGGACTAATCCAGGTCATTGGGTTAGGGTTTTGGATGCCGCTGGCTCCTATATGTATATTGTA
>SNQJ01S0009493.1:132714-158397 GCA_010110895.2 Picea sitchensis | reverse complement strand
TACTTCTAGAAGATTCCTCCTCTAGAATGTTCTTAGGTGATGGTAGCACTATATAAAGGGGCTCAAGCAATGTAATGAGACATGAAGAGAATTATTGTATTTGGAGTGGTAGCTCAATAGGAGGATGCCCCCTCGAAGAGGCAAGTGAACAGGAGAGGATCTCTTCCATAATAGGATCCATTGTATGGTGTTGCCCTACCTCAAGGGTTTGGTAATAATAAAGTGTGGTTTCTTATATTTTGCTTATGGATCTATTGTGTATTCAGTAATTGTGTTGATTATATCTTCATATCTGGTATTGGAACTTAACATTTTGATCGGGTCATCAGCAGGAATTCTCATAATTTCTATCATATCAGGGTTAGTTTTGTAATTGATCAATGATTCTCTGTGCCCCTTATAGCAAGAGTAATCCCCTTCTTTGTGCCTTTGTTGTCTCTGCCACTATACTTTCTTCCCTGGCTCTGAGGGCCTCTTGGGTCGACTTATCTATTGTTTCCACTTGTTCATCCATTCTCATGGCCTTGAACCTAGTCATATTTGGGTTGGCCATTCTCTGTACCACCTCGTCCCAGTCCTGGGTGCACTCTGTGAAAATTTCATCCTCAAACTTATCATGAGCGTACGACCAACATGATGATACATGTGAAACATGTTGGAGGATCAAGACTTTAGGGTGATGCTTGCAGAATCAGCATGTCAGGAATCTAAATTCAAGTTGGCTCACCCTTATTGTTTGGCTTGAGCAATATCCTTTACCAGATAAAACCCCACATGGAAACCATAGGGTATGAAAGCCCGCTTCTTGTCCTTGACTAATGTGGCATTATAGCTCTGTGGGATAGTTTTATAGCATATTTCCCCCACAAAGAGTTGGTCTGGAACATGAGAGGGTAGGATATGTGGTGCTCCAGTGGATCCAAACACCCTGATATAGGTTGAGCGTTTGTCTAAATACCGAGGGCCTACCTTTTCTACCATTTTCTTGGCTGTTGAGGATAATCTTGGGCATTCCTTCTTAAAAATAATAAAATGAATGCGGGTGATGAATTCATCGCAGATGAGTGCATAATATTTTCTATACTTGTTCTCCCATAGTATGCTGAAATAATGGTGAACCGAGAGCTCTGCAACATGCCAGTTTAAATTCATGTTGGCGAAGACATTCCTTAAACAGATGACATCAAGCAGTACTTATCTCCATACAATTGGTAGACCAGAGTCATCAAATAGATGTATGCCTCCCTTAGGTTAATCGTCCCATACCAGCCATTACTTCGGTTGGTAAATTTCTTGTCCTCCTTCCACTATGAGGCCATCAACCGACTAGTGTCATGGAATTCATAGAACTTCGACACGAAATTTTTGTTTAGCCATTCCTCTGGGTCTGTGAGCTTGTTGTATTTCTGGACTTCTATTGGTAGTAAAAATCCGACACACCCACCATTATCATCGTTGATCAAGCACTTCTGTCTGTATCTATGGTCGATTAACCATTTCAGAACCTCTATGCAAGGGAAAACCAGGGTTCTGTTGGCCACCATGTGTAAATATGACCGTCGGATGTCGAGAATAACTGGTCATCGAGCTCCCTTACGTCTAGCTCACTGTGTGGGATACACTACGGGTATTCTTCCCAGCTAATTCTATTGAAGAGGTCCCCCCACTGTGGGAGCATTACTTTGGATCTGGTGCTTTATTTTGTATCGCCAAAGGTCGGAGGTTGGACAAAATATTTCTTTGTTGATGTCTTAATGACAAGCTCCACACTGGGAGCGTACTCCAACTGCCTCGCAGTCCCCGGAGAAGAACCTTCACTTGTTTCAACTTATTTTAGCTTGGGTTCTCTCGTCGAGCATCTGGTGCTTGTCTTTCTCAACGACATCTTACCTATAGCTAGAACATAGTTTAGAGACAGTGCCAGAAAATCGGATGCATATATATAAATTATGACCAACGAATTGACAAATTTGAACACATACCTCTACAACTTGTTTAACTTGATTTCGATAATCTTAGGATCAAAATAGTTTCGAGAAGCTGGCTTTGCTCCTTCGGATGATCTAGAATTCGAACTTGTGTGCATAATGAATTTGTTCAAAACCGTTCTAGATATTTAAACAGGGATGAACTAACCTTGTCGCATCAACCATTCAATTTGGGTTATGAGTGTAATTTCATTAAATCTGCTGCCAGATCTTCAAATATGTTTAAAATTAAATTTTTTGTGAGTTGACGGTGTGGGCACGTGTAATGTCCCCACCTTGGGACATCACTACATTGCAGAGGTTTACGATGTCCAGAGTAGCTAGATGGTTGTTTTAGCGAGTACATGGGTTATTAAGAGGCATTTTTGGATTTGGCTTGCATCGTCCACCCCATTTCATCATTATGATCCATTCCGCATAGGTTGGCTTTGGTTTCATTTCATTCCAACGATTTCCATGCTTTTGACTATTTTGAGCTATAAGTCAATTAAATTCACCGAAGAGGTCATTTTGGGCACATTACTTGGAGGAACCTCTCAGTGTAATAACTCATTGGAATCAAGAGGAGAAACAGTATAGGATGGGATGGCTAGAAGTTCCTTTCAATGGCCAGGGAAGCCACAAGGAGAGATAAGGCACTTTTCAGAGGTAAAAAAGTTAATTAATTAATTAAAGTGATTTAATTAATTAATTAAATATTAAAAAAATGAAAGTCACTTTGGAGGGAGAAGGTGAAAAGGAAATATAAAGGAAAGGCAAGGGCCTCTATTGATTCATTCATGTATGTCTATCATTTTGATATCTGGCTTCTAGCTAGAGGGCCCATCTCTTGGGGGTTTTGAGGGTTTTGACTTAACAAATCCTAGAGGACGATTCAGTGGTGAAAGATTCCACCTAGCTTGTCCCAAGCTTGGTCTCGGGGATGCAATACTCCTCCACACCATTCTAGTTCGGATCTACATCAATGCAGAAGGGTTCTACACCAGTCACAGGCACAGGAAAAGAAAGGGGGTGCACCATTGGGGGTTTCCAGCAAGGGGGACCACACCATTCTTCGAGGGAATCTCATTCCAAGGGATTGGATGGGCTTATGAATATTCTATCACTTGGGTTTTCATTGCAGGGGCTTGGTTGTTAGATCTAGTGCATTCTGGAGGAGTTTCATGAGCCATTTGGGTTATTGGATGCATTGGACGAATTGGAGAAAATGAGGGAAATTTTGAGATTCAGATCTATTCCATTTGAGGAGGTTATATATCAGATCTGACCTTGAGACTTCACCTAGTGACTTGCAGTTTCCCGATCTATATTTCTATCAAGTTTCAGAGCATTTGGAGGCCTCCTTCATCAAGGCAAAAATTCAAGGGTTTGGCAGTTTTAGGAGGGCGCAGCTCCATTGGAGGATTCAACATTTGGAGGAGTTTCCCTTGGTGTTTCGGTCTGAGATTTTAGGAGGGGATTATACTCATCCCGATCTAAAGTTCAACATCTTCAATGTAGAATTTGGAGGTCTTTGACAGTAGGGCCGAATTATTGAGGGTCTTCAGGGTTTCAACAGGGCGTGGCATCTTCCAGCTTGAGGGTTCAACATCTCTTACGGCCATATCTACTCTTGTCTTGATCTTCATTGAGTATTCAGCCTTTGGGAGGCTTGTGGACTTCTATTGGAGAATTTTGTAGCAACTCCTATTATATTATTGGATCCATCTGTTGAGTTTTCCTGATTGAAATCTTCATTGTAGCAGGTTCTTCTATTCATGAATAAAATCAGATTTGAGATGTTTTGGCTTGTCTATCATATTGCATATGGTTGAGGTATGTTATGTGATTGCATCTTCTTTTTTATTTATGCAAACATATATTAAATTCATCAGTAAACCCTAAGGCCGAAATCAAGAGGCCAACCTGCAAGTAAACACATATAAACAAGTAAACCAACCAAGTGTTTGACGAAATGCCATAACCAGAAAGGTTTAAAAAAAGACACCCAAAACCATGATGTTCTTGGCATATTGGCTTGGGAACATTACAATGGAATTAGAGCTTAGATTCCTGCCATCCAGTGGGAATTAGCACATGCATGTAGAACCATAGTGCGATCTTAGATACGATAAGATGGAGTCTAGGGATTTTTCTAGAGAGGTAGTACGTTGTGAATGAGAATACTACAACCTTTGTGAGAGCACTAGGGCCCTAGTAACATTCCAATAATATTTGTCCATGGAACATCGTAGGTGAAGCACAAATGAGGTTACATTTTGGGGCAATCAGATAGAGGAATTCAGAGCTAGCACAACTAATTGGAGGGAAACACAGAGTAACCCCACACTCATTAGGAGCATGCAACTTTGCTACAGTTGAAAGGTACCATGGGAACCAGATCATAGGTGTAGGGGCAAGGATCAGAAGAACATTGTTGAGGCACACTATGACAGTGATGATGAGGTGTGTGAGGATGGAGCGATAGATGATGATTTGGGGTAGTTTGATGAT
Source organism: Picea sitchensis (assembly GCA_010110895.2). NCBI lineage: Eukaryota > Viridiplantae > Streptophyta > Pinopsida > Pinales > Pinaceae > Picea > Picea sitchensis. Next base: position 153,916 of record SNQJ01S0009493.1, on the reverse strand, counting down.
GATAGTGACTCTTGCACAGAGGCTAGTGATAGTGACTCTTGCATAAAGGTTGATGATACTAGCACGCTTGAGGAGGATGGTGACCTTTGTGTAGTGGATAGACAGTCGGAGGAGTAGGATGACAACACCTACATTTCAGCAGAGATATCACATACTATAGATGACCTTACACCTCAGCAAAGTGGTGACACTAGTGAGGAATCACATGTGTTAGCACCTACAGATGACCAACTTCCTATGGTGGTTGTGATACATCTGTCATCTTTTCATACACCCATGATAGCCACGTCACAGGAGGATATCAGCGACATTTCATATGTAATGGAGGAGCCATGTGTGAGGTATTCACACCAGGGACATGTAGATCCACAGATCCAGGAGGAGATACAAGACGTCCAGACCGTTGACCTTACACATATAGATCAACATGAGGAGATTGAGTCACCTCTTTCGAAGACTCCATTAGTTGAGTAGACTATGGAGACTTACAACTTGATGGGACACTTATTTCCAGGATCAGCCTGCATTGATGAGGATACACTCTTTAGTAGTCAGGATGACCATAGCACGTGTATGGGTACATCCACATGGGATCCAAGTGCAAATTATAGTAGCAGGGTGAGTGCACAAGAGGATACGACTGCTCATATGGGATACAATGTGATTCATAGGGAGATAACATCTAGTGATGGGATGCAGTGGCATACAGGAGGACCCAACAACATAGTAGACAATGGGCAGTTTAGCACGTTATCTCACGCAGCGAGTGTTTTTGGGGATTCCATAATTGACACTAGCAATGAGGGGTATGAGGTGGCACCTCAACATGACTATGATCGGGAGTCACACTACTTGATAGGACAATTGAGATTCAGTGAGGATATGATCATGGCAGCCACCAGACACATTGATGACATGCATGCATTGATGGCTGATTTTTTTTGGAGGGCATCAATGGCACATGATAGTTCAGATCAGGCATTGACCATATATGAATTTCATACTCTCTTAGAGAGAATGTCTGTGATGAGGACCGACTTCTAGTAGTTGTTGACAAACATGGACTACCTATTGGGGATTGGTGAGATGTATCATAGATCCTTGTGGGAGCAGGAGTGGTAGATGGACCAACTCACTGAGGATTTGGAGAGCACTCGAGGATTCCTGAGAGGCACACAGATGGCCCTTTAAGAATCAGAGTCCATATCAGAGGAGCCTCCTGAGGAGATTTGTCAGAGATCCACTTCATCTATCTTAGTGGATACTCAGATATGCCAGTCAGTCACATTGCCAGAGGATGTTGGTGATATAGCTGAGGAGCACCAGTTGATGGAGGACACTTCCATTTGTGTTCTGAGAGTGGTTGACCTCCATGTAGAGGTTGATCCAGCAATACGCCTGGGATCTATGATGCATCATGAGTCTACGGGAGATGACGTGAGTATGCAGGGGCATACAGTGAGGAGTGATAGTTCACAGAGACATGTCGAGATATGCAGTCATATTTAGACAGATGTATGGGATTTCATGGAGGAGACACACATAGGGGAGTATGCAGATGACATTCCTTTGTAGAAGCACATAGATATGAGAGAGCACCTTCACCATATGAACAGTTTCATGAGAGATGAGAGATGGAGGTTGGTTGACCAGCAGTTGGAGGAGTTACTTCTGGCTATACCTGATGATTGGGGTTTAGTGATGGCTACAAGTGAACAGTTATCAAGAGTACAGGTAGACATGCTTTTGGTCGAATCCTTGGGATTGACCGAGGCAGGTGGTATTTTTCATTCCTATGGTCAGCTACAGATGCCCCTGTTACCCTCTTCCTACACTTTTATCATGGACAACAACATGAGGAGAGCTAGATAGTGGAAGAGGGCATGGACAATGTGTGGACCGAGACCACCTGACAAGAGTGCTTTTACAGCATCCAGCAGGATAGAGGTGGATCATCGTAGGCAGCCAACTGAGACTTGGCACATGATGGTGAACACCATAGGCTAGATGATAGCATATGAGCACAGAAGGATTCTGACAATGATCAGTCTGACACATGAGAAGTTAGAGGAGATTGGAAGTGATAAACTTCCAAGTCTACCATGGGATCTGGGAGTTCACCTGGTTAGCAGAGTGTTTCACTACATGGTGACCCAGATTGATCCAGAGAGACACACACTCCACTAGGGGTCGATTTGGAGTGGGTCTATAGGGATTTGTTCAAGGGAGAGAGGCATCCTTTCACTTTGATCATCATGATCGAACATGGAGGCGATTGGACTGGTACTTCTTATATAGAGATGTCTTTACATATACAGTTTCTGGATAACAGGTCCAATGGTCATAGGTATTTTAGTTTGAGGATGCAAGAGATGGGGATCCAGTATGTATGTAGGGGGCAGACAGTCATGGTCAGACTGGTGCAGGATCATCATAGTGATCTTAGATTGAGGTTAGCATGGGACCCAGGGATTGCAGGATTGAGATTTTCATTGACTAATAGAGGCGAGTGGACCTTTGCAAGGGAAATTTGTTCTGACTTTCCATGGAGCTTCAATGTTGATGGGAGCACATCGCTTGAGGATGTATCACGGAGGTCTTGCAGTACCTCATTCTGGCATCAACAGGTGCAATTGATAGGGGCCGTGTTGATCTTGATAGTACCTTGGAGGATGGACTCATTACGAGATGAGGCCATGTGTCATGTACAAGAGACTCACAGAGTTGGTGTATTTCAGGATTATGCATCCCAGGGGCTAGCAATTCATGACTTGATATGGGACCCAGGGGGAAACATGTGTGATTGTTCATCTTTGGGTGGGTTCTACTGTGTATCCCACAGGTGGACATGGGATCCTGGTATTATACTTGAAGGGAATCGGTTTTTTCTTGAGGACAAGCAATTTTCTAGCAGGGAGGACTCTAATGTCCCCACCTTGTGACACCATTACATTGCAGAGGTTTATGATGTCCAGAGTAGCCAGATGGGTGTTATAGCGAGTACAGGGGTTATTGAGAGGAATTTTAGTATCCAACTTGCATCTTCCACCCCATTTCATCATTATGATCCATTCCACATAGGTTGGCTTTGGTTTCGTTGCATTTCGACGATTTCCATGATTTTGAGTATTTTGAGCTATAAGTCAATTAAATTCACTGAAGAGGTAATTTTGGGCACATTACTTAGAAGAACCTCTCAGTGTAATAGCTTATTGGAATCGGTAGGAGCAACGCTACTGGATGGGATGGCTAGAAGTGACTTTCAATGGCCAGGGAAGCCACAAGGAGATATAAGGTGCTTTTCAGAGGTAAAAAGGTTAATTAATTAATTAAAGTGATTTAATTAATTAATTAAATATTAATAAAATGAAAGTCACTTTGGAGGGAGAAGGTGAGAAGGAAGTATAAAGGAAAGGCAAGGGCCTCTATTGATTCATTCATGTATGTCTATCATTTTGATATCTAGCTTCTAGCTAGAGGGCCCATCTCTTGGGGGTTTTGAGGGTTTTGACTTAACAAACCCTAGAGGACGATTTAGTGGTGAAATATTCCACCTAGATTGTCCCAAGCTTGGTCTCAGGGATGCAATAATCCTTCACACCATTCTAGTTCGGATCTACATCAGTGCAGGAGGGTTCTACACCAGCCACAGGCATAGAAAAAGAAGGGGGGCACACCATTGGGGGTTTCCAGCAAGGGGGGGTGCACCATTATTCGAGGGAAGCTCATTCCAAGGGATTGGAAGGGCTTCGACATATTCTATCACCTAGGTTTTCATTGCAAGGGCTTGGCAGTTAGATCTAGTGCATTCTGGAGGAGTTTCATGGGCCATTTGGGTTATTGGATGCATTGGACGAATTGGAGAGAAGGAGGGCAATTTTGAGATTCAGATCTATTCTGTTTGAGGAGGTTATACATTAGATATGACCCTGAGACTTCACCTAGTGACTTGTAGTGTCCTGATCTATCTTTCTAGAATTTTTCATGGTATTTGGAGACCTCCTTCATCAGGGCCAAAATTCTAGCATTTGGCAGTTTTAGGAGGGTGCAACTCCATTGGAGGATTCAACATTTGGCGGAGTTTCCCTTGGTGTTTCGGTATGATATTTCAGGAGGGGATTCTACTCATCCTGATCTACAGTTCGACATCTTCATCATAGAATTTGGAGGTATTTTAGAGTAGGGACGAATTATTGAGGGTCTTCAGGGTTTCAACAGGACATGGCATCTTCCAGCTTGAGGGTTCAACATCTCTTATAGCCATATCTACACTTGTATTGATCTTCGTTGAGTATTCAGCCTTTGGGAGGCTTGTGGACTTCTATTGGAGAATTTTTTAGTAGCTCCTATTATATTATTGGATCCATCTGTTGAGTTTTCCAAATCGACATATTCATTGTAGCAGGTTCTTCTATTCATGGATAAAATTAGATTTGAGATGTTTTGGCTTGTATATCATATTGCATATGGTTGAGGTATGTTCCGTGATTTCATATTTTTGTTTATTGCTGCAAACATATATTAAAGTCATCAGTAAACCCTAAGGCAGAAATCAAGAGGCCAACCTGTAAGTAAACACATATAAACAAGTAAATCAACCAAGTGTTTGATGAAATGCCACAACCATAAAGGTTTAAAAAAAGACAGCCAAAATCGTGATGTTCCAGGCATATTGGCTTAGGAACATTACAGCACAGGTGGTAATGTGGCCTATCGATGATTTCAAATGACTATTGTTCAATTGACACATGAGGTAGAAACAAATCCAAGATCAAGCATTAACTGGTCTATTAAATGTCCAAATCCGATCATATCTTATGCCGCAAACATCCCATCGTTTCGCTAGTCCAGTTGGTGGGTCAGGATTCTATTTTGAATACTTTATGTTGATATATTCTTGCAAAATATTTGACACCGATAGATTTTTCCGTACAGAGCTGACATGGCAAATCTGACTAGGAGGCGTGACTAGGACACAGGAAACCTTAAGACAACTCGAGATGAAACTAGGTTGCCTAATAGTCCTACGTGATAAAGACACGTGGCACTCAAGACCAATGTATTGATTTATTCATGTTAAACGAAATAGATACTTTTCTTTAAGCTATACATTCTTAAATACGATCCTATCTTCCTGACGCCAAAAAGTATCAAGGATCGGAGATCGGCTATAAATCTACCCAAGTGCTATCGGATCGACTCTCTCGAAAAAGTCCCGATGTCGAAAACACATTGGGGATCAGAAATCGGTGATATGTTTTTCACAGACAAAATGATTGTTTTATCCTTTCTAGATTTTCCCGACACCGATGAAATGCATTAGGCATCGACTATAGGTGATTTCTTTACATCCTTTGTTAATGTCTATCCTTCCCATATTTTTTCGATGCTGAAGGGGATCGAATATCTATTGAAACTTCGTACGAATAACTTACACCAACCAAATCCACCTTCTGTTGATGATGATGGGGATTGGTGCTCGACAACTGTTGTAACTGTGTGGTCCCTTTACTTTCTTGAATTGTTTCGACGACGAACCTGAGCACGTTAGGTGCAGTATTAACTGTCGATTCTTAATTCAGGTGTCAATTTATTTTAGACATGAGGTTTCACAATTTCAAACAAACTTGACTTGATGATAAGAGTCATGAAAAAAAAACAAATATAAACCATTTTCCAAAGTGAAATCGATTCAGACAGTGAAGAAAACAAGTGGTACCCAAAAGGGCGATAAACTTTCATAAGGATTTTAGGGTGTGTTGAGTGATCAACAGTATGGAAATGAAAGGAAAGACAAAGCAAGGCAAGGCAAGGCAAGCCAAGGCAAGGCAAGCCAAGGCAAGACATGACAAGGCTAAGTAAATCTATACATGGAAAGGCAAGGAAAGATCTAGGCCTAGGTCTAGGTCTAGATAAATCCTATTAATTATGATAATCCATGTTTCACAACTATGAAAATACCTTATATATATGAATAAAGAGATCTTATGTTATGCCATTGAAATTATCATGCAAGTATTTTTATCTAAGATATAAGGGATAAGAATTTGTAGAATTACATGCTAAATGAATCCTTTGATTGTAATTTTTATGTATTGAATTTGTTCATTTAGTACAAGAATTATCTTTTTTAGGGAAAAAATAAGGTATGATACACGAATGCTATTATTTTTTATTAAATTAACTTGATGAATGTCTTGGCATGCCATGCCTTGCCTTGCCAAGCCATGGTATGGCATGTCATGGCAAGGCAAGGAAAGTCATGACATGGATGGTTATTTCTTGAATGTATTAAATAAATGTTTTATCAAAGTGGTGATATTGCATGTTATCTTGTATTCTTCTTGAATTAACCTTGTCTTGAAACCCTCAATTTTGTGGTTAGATTAGGAATTACCCTCGATTTCCATCCATGTTAGCTTGATGTCTAGGGTTTAGTTGTCATATTTCACCCTTAGAATACACCTTGACACATTTTTATTATATTTCTGTCATATTTTTCATCCCTTGAGAGCTTGATGTATTGAATAATCTAGGCTTGTTATGTGCCATATTTCATTTCAACAAGCATTTGTTATCTAAACCCTATTTTAGGCTTTCATTTTCAGCCCCGTTTCATTTAATGATTACTTTTTTTAAGGCTTGTTATATTTGTCCTGTTGTAACTTAGTTAATATAATTTATTGGCTTGGTGAGGCATGGAAATGACATGACATGACAATCCGATGCAATGGCAATAGAATGGCATGACAAGGCATGGAAATGGAATGGAAATGTCATGGCATGGCATGGCTTGGAAAGGCATGGGAAGACATGACAATGGCGTGACAGTGACATGACAAGGCAATCGCGTGACAATGGCATGGCAATGGAATGGCATGTCATGGCTTGGAAAGGCATGCCATGGAATGGAAAGGAAAGGAAAGACATGAAATGGAAAGGCAAGGAAATTGCATGGCATGGCATGGAAGGCATGAAAAAACATGGCATGGAATGGCTTGGAAAAACATGGCAATGGCATAGCATGGAATTCCATGGAAAGTAAAGGCATGCCATGGCATGACATGGCAAGGCAAGGCATGGTAAGGAAAGGCATGCAATGGCAATACAAGGAATGGAAATGGCATGGCATGGATTGGAAAGGCATGGAAATGACATAGAAATGCGTGGAAATGGCGTGGAAATGGCATGGCATGGCAAGGCATGGAAATGGCATGTAAATGACATGTCTTTTCAAGGCATGGAAATGCATGGAAATGGCGTGGTAATGGCATGGCATGGAATGTCATGACAAGGCATGGCATGGAATGTCATGACAAGGCAAGGCATGACATTGCAAGGCAAGGCATGCAATGGCAAGGCAAGGCATGACATGGCAAGGAAAGGCATGACATGGCATGGCACGGAAAGGCAAGGCAAAGCATGGAAAGGAAAGGCATGGAAAGACATGGCAAGGTGAGACATGTCATGGCAAGGAAAGGCATGCAATGACATGTCATGGCAAGAAAAGACATGGCATGGCTTGGAAAGGAAAGGCATGACATGGCAACTAAAGGCTAGGCAAGGCATGTCATGGATTGCAAAAACATGCAAACTTTTTCACCTACACTTAAAATGTCATAAACACTTCATTGGATGGAAAGGAACTTTGTGATATAAATTTAAGTCATACGTCCCTAGAAAAAATGTTTTTTTATTTCTTGGGATGAGAAAGGTTTCTTTTTTTGTTATTCTTTTTTCATTGCAATCCACATTTTGATTTGACTTTTTCCTTGCATAATGTTATGGAGAGTTATATTTCTTGTTGTATATGTTAAAATGGAGAGCTACATGAGAAGACATGGGAATCTACATGACAATGGAATGGCATTGCATGGCTTGGCAAGGCATGGCAATGGCATGACAATGACATGGCATGGAAAAGCATGGCGATGACATGGAATGGAAATGACATGGAAATGGCATGGCATGACATGGCATTGGCATGGAAATGACATGTCATGGAAAGGCATGGCAATGGAATTCCAATGACATGGCATGGCAAGGCATGGCAATGGCATGGAATTGCAATGGAAAGGCATGGAAATGACATGGAAATGGGATGAAATGGCATGAAATGACAAGGCATGGAAATGCATGGAAATTGTGTGGAAATGGCATGGCATGGCTTGACAAGGCATGGAAATGGCATGGCATGAACAAGTTTTTGGGATTGGGTTTGGGAGGGTCCTTTCTCTCCTTGTGTTCTCTAACCCAAAAATTGGGTAGGAATGTGGAATAAAATCTCATAGATGGTGAAGGGAAAATAATAATGGTTTCAAGTCTCCCTGGAGGAATTTTGGTAGCATAGCATTACTTTCTATGGCATGTCATGAAATGTAACCTCAAAACCTTTATTTGTAGGTGGAAAATGATACCCATTCTAAGTTCTAGTTTCCATGTGAACTCTCTCATTGTATTGATCAAAATCAATAAGTTTAGTGGACATCATGGAAGAATGAATAAATGTTATTAATAATTGATGGGTTTAACAACATTCACATATACCCACTACACAACCTAAACAAACAGTTTAACAACATTCACATATACCCACTACACAACCTAAACAAACATGAGTCATTGACTAGTCTTTTGGCATTTGAGAATGGTTACAAATAAATCAAATGATTTTATATATGTCATGCATAAGAAGATGGGAATAATCTGTGTGCCCTAGAAAATGGTCAAATTATGGATTGAATCAACTAAGAAACCAACAACTAGGGTCATCAAAGGAGTATCAAGAGAATGCTAGGGTTTGAAGAAACCAACTTGTAACAACTCGTGATAAGATATTGGTATGTACTTCATATTTAAAATATATATGAAGTGTTTGGGTTGTCCAAATGTTGTGTACTTACATAATTGAATTTTATCTTATGTCATCTTCATAATTGAGTAATTATATATAGAGGTTGATTTGACATAACATTGAATTGAGATTGTTAAGTGATTTACAACCATGTAGAAGATAAATGAGAAAAAATATTTCTATAATAAAGTATTGTAATATGCCATTTTTAGGTCATAATATTTTCAATTGACCATTATTTGAGGGTGGATTGTCATTGGATTTATGTGGAGATAATTCAAGAGGTAGTCCATATTGTTGGTTGTGAGTTAGAATATGGATATCCACAACATTCATGTGAATAAATCAGAAGGAATGATCTATCGATGATGTAGAGATACATGGTTGATTGCTAAATGCTACTTTGAGAACCACATTAATTGTTTATATATATATATATATATATATATATCTTCAACATCATCTAAATTGTACATTCTTTACAAAATGGCACCTCATGCCCAATACACAAAGTGACAACAAGTGCCATAACATAAAAACATCCATACATGCCTAGATACAAAATGGAAGTAGCTGGTCAATCATTGACCACTACCACCCTTAGGAGAATCTTGGAAATATATATTTATTCTCTTACTTGAGGAAGCACCTTGAGTGGTTATGGGCCTGAACATGCTTCATTGCTCTAGATACTACACAAAGCAAAAACATTGTTATAAGTTTTTTCCTCAATGGATTAATATACAAATGATACTTAGTAATTTAACCTAAGACAACCTTTCACCTTATATGCTACACAATTTCAGAGGGCGTTATCCTCCTCCTCACACCCCAATCTCTCTCCGCACATCACCCCGCATCGCCATACAAGGATCAAGTCAAGAAATTAAACAAACATGCATAAAATCAAATTCAAGGATACATACAAATTATCGTCAACACATTATCTCACCGTGAATAACTCGGCCCCTCGATGGAGATTCACTAGTATATGGAGAACTAGGTTGTACAATCTTCTTTGAGGTAACCTCTATTGTGGCAGCCTCAAAGGATGGGGTTGATGGAAATGGTTGTGGGAGTTGGTGGCATATAGGTGCATCAATTGTAGATGGATGCGATGGAAAAGGTGGCAATGTGATGGTGGCCCGTAGTGAATCCAATGAGGACTGCAGTAATAAGATAGATGCCTCGAGGTGGGATGATAGAGCCCTCACAAGATGTACAAGTGATTGAAACTCCCTAGTTCTGGATAAAGGTAACCCATAATTAAGGCCCAGGTGCCGAGGGAGTGAAATATTACTATATCTAGCAAATATTTCCATAGCTTTCATACATTTTAATAATATTGAACTATTAGTACCCAAATAGTAAAATTCAAAAACATAAACACAAACATTTTGGAGAATTATACTCATATATATCCCCACACATGCAGGGCTATGTGATGCAGGTGACTTTTCCATCACATATGGACATTCCCCGACATCACCTAGTCCCAAATCCTATAGAAACACAAGAACATTAAAAATTTGAGGATTTCATAAATAAATAAATTACTATGGTGAATTTATCAAAAGTGAAAAATACCTTTGTATGGGTTAGACCGATTGAGCAGGATGCCTCTACTACTGCATCAATGGTGGGGCTAGGCATTGATGCATCCATCTACATAGAGGGGCTACTACTCGGACGTAACAACTACAAAAACAACATACAATAAAAATCTATATAAATACACATAATACAAAATAAATATAATGATGAAGAACATAGAGAGAGTTAAGGATACTTACCTCCTCCATGAATCTATTATGATGTCCACCAGTTCTTATATAGGCCCATAGTATGTCCTACTTCTATAGAACCCTATTATATAGGGGAATCAATATTCTAACTCTATCTATCTATTTTAGGAATTATGCTTTTGCTCACGACGCATAGTGAAGGCAACAAAAAGTGCTCAATTCTAACCAAGCATACGCCAAGAACCTGCACGCGAGCTTCCGTGCCGAAGCTCGCATTTCTTAGCAAGACTATGAATTGCGAATGGAAATTTTTGTTCTGGCGGGTAAATACACGCTTTGTCGGTTAGCCAAATTTTTTTATAATCTATTTTTGGTCTTTTTGAGCAAAAATTGGCCCCTCTTACCTTTATGCAGAGTATTTTGTTTTATTTTTCAAAATATAAATTGTTGAAAATTATTTTCCAAAAGTTATATTTGCCCGAGGGCCGATCTCCAAGCACTCAACACCGAGGGTAAGAGCCATTTCATGCACCAATAACAAACACACAACGCTCCAGCTCCACTTAACCCGGTCACACAAAGACAAGACACGGGTTACAAAAACAAACATGCAAGCCAATGCCCAAACGCAAGGCGCTAAGCAATAGGATGATAAAAACCCAAGATCAAATCCAGAGGTGTCAAACAAGCATCGTGTTACTCAAGTGGTAAAGAAGGGTAGGTATTAAATCTCCCAGTTATGAATCTAATAAAGCATCCAAGAGCCCACGGGTCCAACATTCATATCAAGCGCCAAGCCCCTTTGTCGATTGTATGTGCTACAGGCCCTTTCAGAAGGACGAGAATCTAGCAATAAAAGGTGCGCCTTTGCTGCCGAGGTTTTGTCTTTTGGAAACACGGATCTCGTTCCTTGATGCTGTTGAGGATTTTGATCGTTCGGGTTTAGGTTTCTTTCTGTGGGAGTGTCACCGCGGAGTCTTCACGAGAAAGTGTGTATATGGCCAAGCTTGCTGAACAGGCAGAGTGCTATGAAGAGATGGTAGAGTACATGGAGAAAGTTGCCAAGATAGCAGATGTGGAGGAACTTACTGTTGAGGAAAGGAATATGCTGTCAGTTGCTTATAAAAATGTAATTGGAGCTCGCAAGGCTTATTGGAGGATAATTTCTCCATTGAACAAAAGGAAGAGAGTAGGGGAAATGAAGAACATGTTACCATGATAAGAGAATACAGAGGCAAGGTTGAGTCTGAGCTTAGTAATATTTATGATGGCATTCTACGCCTTCTGGACACACATCTTATCCCTTCATCGACATCCGATGAGTCCAAGGTATTCTATCTTAAGATGAAGGGTGATTACCATCGATATCTTTGGTGTAATTTAGAACCGTGCCGAAAGAGGAAGGAAGCCGATGAAAGCACATTGCTTGCATACAAGGCAGCCCATGACATTGCAATTGCAGAGTTGGCTCCAACTCACCCTATCAGATTGGGACCGGACCTTAACTTTTCTGTATTCTATTATGAAATTTTGAACTCACCAGATCGTGCATGTATGCTTACCGAGTAGGCATTTGATGAGGCAATTGTAGAGCTTGATACATTAGGTGAAGAATATTACAAGGATAGCACTCTGATTATGCAGTTGCTTCATGATAACCTCACATTATGGACTTCAGACATGCAGGAGGAGACTGGAGGAGATGAAATCAAAGAAGCACCGAAGAAAGAGGAAGGGGATGGGCATTGACATCTTTTTTCTGAATGAAATCAAGTAGGATGGCTAAAGGGGATGAGCCTCAATGTTTATCCGTAAATGACTATCAAATTTTATTGCTGTGGTATTAATATGAAAGTGTTACCCTATAATACCTAGAGGGATATTACTTACGTAAAACCGGTGATGCCCATTGTGGTAGCAAGATTCAAGAAATATGTCCCGATACCTCTTTTGGAGTTGAATTTCTTCCCATTGTGCTACGTGTGAGCAAAAGACCGTTTGGAGAGTTTCCATATCTGTGCTTCTTGGCATTAGCGTCCTATCTGGTCAAAGGGTTTTGTGTTAATTATCAAAGTTTCGAACAGTTCCTATCAGAACATCCCTACAACTCTATTTTTCGAGTCCCTTAGAAGGCTCAAGCATGTGTTCAAGTTTCATGATTATGCAGCCTCATCCAAATTGCATGCGAAGCTGGGTACTCTACCCAACTATGTTGTGATTGAGCAGAGATACTTTGATGTCAAACTTCTCCCTGCCAATGATAATCACCCTTCTCATGATGTGGCCGAGGGACAGAAGTTTGTCAAGGAAGTGTATGAAATGCTCAGAGCCAATCTTCAGTGGAATGAAATGATGTTTCTCATCACTTATGATGAGCATGGAGGATTCTTCGATCATGTCCCAACTCTAGTTGCTCATGTGCCCAATCCGAATGGTATAATTGGGCCCAAGTCTTACTACTTTACCTTTGAACAGCTTGGAGTTCGTGTACCAACCACTTTGATATCTCCCTGGATCAATAAAGGAACAATCATCCATGAACTAAATGGGCCTACTCCACATTCACACTTTGAACATTCATCTCTGCCTACGACAGTAAAGAAAGTTTTCAATCTTAAAGGAGACTTTTATACGTATTATGCATGCCATTAGAGATGGCAACTCACTACAAGTGCTTTTAATTCTCATGCATGACAACAGGAAATATCCTGTTTAGGCATCGTTTGAACCATATGGCAGACAGGGAATTTGGTTACAGGGAACACATGGCAGGAGGTTATAGCATTGATCCTCCAATCGCAGCCAATCTCCAACAATCTCAAGCACTCAACGACTTCTGCATTCATTGGTTTTGATGTTGTTAGAGTCTATTCACCAACAAATCTTAAACAACCTCCAAAGATGATAAGTCAAGCAATACATTAAAATGGAACTTTCTTTCCTTTGATTTGATGTCTTGTTTGTTTTAGAGATAGTGTACATGTGTCGATATTTTTGTAATCGCTTTCTATTTTTTAGAAAGTTTAATTATGAGCTCGAGTCTTGGAGGACCGATAGAAATTTTTGTTTATATACACATGTAAAAGACAAAAAGAGGGTTTTAATGAAAAGAGAGGGTTCTCACCTGTGTGGAGGGAATCTGTTCAGAGGGGTAATTTTTTTTTTCTGGACTGGGGTCCTTGCTTTTGCCAGGAGCATTTTATGTAATCTTTAGATGATGAACCAGTAATGGGCATGCTTTTTTACAAGATTCTTGTGCGGATGTATTGGTGGCTTTCTTCCTCCTGCTAAGTAATCTTCCTCACATCTTCTTCTCTGTTTTCAATTCTTATTGCTCTAAGATAGTAACAGAGTAGAATTTATTGGCAAATACTCCGCATCTGTCCTTTTGATAATCTTATGTTATTCATCTAAAAAATCTCAAGGAATTCTAATGCCCTTTGATTGGCTTTTCCTCCCTAGTTCTTCTTCCTCAAATCGACGTCATCAAAACTTAATTCGATCCAACATTTTCGCTACCTCGCCCTGTGTAAGAACTTTGTCCAAATATGAGAGTGAATCACATATTTAAGCCCATAAATTTCATTTGGCTCAATGGCCCTCTTTGTTGTTCCAAAACAACCTTTTAAAACCCCAACCCCATACTCTCATAGCTAGCCCGATATCTATCATATTACAAACCATGTTAAATTCCATAAAGAGAGATCCCTCTCTGAGTCTTGGAGGATAGATCCAAGACTCAATTGGTTCGAGGTTACCTTCCTGCGGATTTCGTTTACGAACCTTAGCTTAATTACAGCTGCTAACATTTTGGCTAATCCACTGGGAAATCCTCCATGTGCACTTCAAGTTCAGATTTGACTTATGATGGTGAACAAAGCCAAACACAAAGAAGGTTTAAACCATTCAATCAAGGACTCCATTGTTCAAGATCCCGAAATTCAAAGTTCATGTTTAATTTCAATTACTGAAGAATCCATATTTCAGATCCTGGATGATGCTTCAAGATGACAGGATATGTGACAAATCCTATATCTTGTAGAGGCCATAGAAGAATTCAGGGGTATGTTAGCAGAATTTCACATTGACGAAGACTTTTTAACAACTATGTTTCATATTTTGGAATCGAGAAAATTTTCCCCTAAAAGTAAAATTTGTTTTCTTGAGCTAGTTGTTGAAAAGTTAGAAAATGATATTGAACTTTTGGATTTTCAAATTCAGTCCTACAATTTCCTAGATTCAAAGAATTCTTGGAAAATCTTCCTTCCCCAAAGCAAGAGGAAATCGTACTACCTGTTGATTTGCAGTTTGATGATGATTATGTTTTCAAGCATAAGGCTGAAGTTGTAGATGCATGGTTTGATTTTGAGGATGAAACTGATCTATTAGTCATAGAAGATCTAGGAACGAATATCATGCATCATGCTTTAATTGATCCTATAGCGGATTACATGGAGGTCCATATTAGCTTGAGTTTTCAAACATGTATTCTCTATAACCACCAAATATGTCAAATGCCTTGCCATGACATATTTCTTGATTTTCATCAAGTACCCATGAGGAAACCCAATCATGGGATCAACTCTGTTGGCTTCATTAGCACTTTTCACACCGGACAGCAAGAATCAAGAAGCAAAGTAGGTAGGTAGGACAAGTACTTACCAAGTTTGCCACTAAGCTCAACAGGATGAGCACTTTTTTTTTTTTATCTCTTCATAGTTTTATTTTTAGTTTACAGTTTGAGGGCAGCCCAATGATCAGCTGGTCTGCGAAATTCAGAGTTCAGCGGTTCTAGACATATCCTTCGGAGCTATCTTCCCCAGGTGGAGACTATCTTAGAACCCTATATAATAGGGAATCAGTATTCTGACTCTATATATCTATTTCAAGCATTATTCTTTTGCTCACGACGCATAGTGAAGGCAACAAAAAGCGCTCGATTCTGACCAAGCATACGCCAAGAACCTGCACGCGAGCTTCAAAGCGAGTTCCAGTGCATTTTTAGCAAAGAATTATGAATTGGTGTGAATGGAAAAAATTTTAATCTTGCGGGTAAATACACAGTTTGGTTTATTAGCCAAATTTGGTTTTTATAATCTATTTTTGGTCTTTTGAGAAAAAAATTGGCCCCTCAGCCTTTATGCAGAGTGTTCTGTTTTATTTTTCAAAATATAAATTGTTGAAAAATTATTCTCCAAAAGTTATATTGGCTGAGGGCCAATCCCCAAGCACTCAACATCGAGGGTAAGCGCCATTTCATGCACCAACAAAAAACACACAACGCTTCAACTCCACTCAACCTGTCACACAGCACAAGACACGAGTTACAGCAACAAACATGCAAGCCAATGCCCAAACGCAAGGCACCAAGCAACAGGACGATAAAAACCCGAGATCAAATCTAGAGGTGTCAAACAAGCATCGGGTTACTCAAGTGGTAAATAAGGGAAGGTATTAAAGCTCCTAGTTATGAATCTAATAAAGCATCCAAGAGCCCACGGGTCCAACATTCATGTCAAGCGCCAAGCCCCTTTGTCGATGTATGTGCTGCAGGCCCTTTCAGAAGGAAGAGAAGCTAGCAGGAAAAGGTGCGCCTTTGCTACTGAGGTTTTGTCTTTTGGAAACACGGATCTCGTTCCTTGATGCTGTTGAGGATTTTGATCGTTCGGTTTAGGTTTTCTTTTCAGGGAAAGTGTCACCTGCGGAGTCTTCTCGTGAAGAAAGTGTGTATATGGCCAAGCTTGTTGAACATGCAGAGTGCTATAAAGAGATGGTAGAGTACACGGAGAAAGTTTCCAAGATAGTATATGTGGTGGAACTTACTGTTGAGGAAAGGAATCTGTTGTCAGTTGCTTATAAAAATGTAATTGGAGCTCGCAGGGCTTCATGGAGGATAATTTCCTCCATTGAACAAAAGGAAGAGAGCAGGGGAAATGAAGAACATGTTACCATGATAAGAGAATACAGAGGCAAGGTTGAGTCTGAGCTTAGTAATATTTGTGATGGCATTCTACGCCTTTTGGACACACATCTTATCCCTTCATCGACATCTGGTGAGTCCAAGGTATTCTATCTTATGATGAAGGGTGATTACCATCGATATCTTGCAGAATTTAGAACTGGTGCTGAGAGGAAGGAAGTTGTTGAAAGCACATTGCTTGCATACAAGGCAGCCCATGACATTGAAATTGCAGAGTTGGCTCCAAGTCACCCTATCAGATTGGGATTGCCCCTTAACTTTTCTGTATTCTATTATGAAATTTTGAACTCACCATATCATGCCTGTATGCTTGCCAAGCAGGCATTTGATTAGGCAATTGCAGAGCTTGATACATTAGGTGAAGAATCTTACAAGGATAGCACTCTGATTATGCAGCTGCTTCATGATAACCTCACATTATGGACTTCAAACATGCAGGAGGAGACTGGAGGAGATGAAATCAAAGAAGCACCGAAGAAAGAGGAAGGGGATGGGCATTGACATCTTTTTTCTGAATGAAATCAAGTAGGATGGCTGAAGGGGATGAACATCAATGTTTATCCATAAATAACTGTCAAATTGTATTGTTGCAGGGTATTGGTTTGCGAGTGTTGTACTCCTATAATACCTGGGAGGGATATTAGCTTACAGAAACCGGTATGCCTATTGTGGTAGCAGATTCAGTAAAATATGTCCTGGGCTAATTTTTGGAGTTGAATTTTCCCATTATGCTACAGAGCAAAAGACTGTTGGAGAGTTTCCAAATCTGTGTTTCTTGGCATTGGCATCCTATCTGGTCAAAAGGTTTTGTGTTACTTATTAAAAGTTCAAATAGTTCCTATCAGAACATCCCTGCAACTCCATTTTTCAAGTCCCTTAGAAGGCTCAAGCATGTGTTCAAGTTTCATGATTATGCAGCCTCATCCAAATTGCATGCGAAGCTGGGTACTCTGCCCAACTATGTTGTGATTGAGCAGAGATACTTTGATGTCGAACTTCTCCCTGCCAATGATAATCACCCTTCTCATGATGTGGCCGAGGGACAGAAGTTTGTCAAGGAAGTGTATGAAACGCTTAGAGCCAGTCTTCAGTGGAATGAAATGATGTTTCTCATCACTTATGATGAGCATGGAGGATTCTTCGATCATGTCCCAACTCCAGTTGCTCATGTGCCCAATCCGGATGGTATAATTGGGCCCGAGCCTTACTACTTTACCTTCGATCGGCTTGGAGTTCATGTCCCAACCACTTTGATATCTCCCTGGATTGATAAAGGAAGAGTCATCCATGAATCAAATGGGCCTACTCCACATTCACACTTTGAACATTCATCTGTGCCTGCGACAGTAAAGAAAATTTTCAATCTTAAAGAAGACTTTTTAAACAGATGCAATGCCATTAGAGCAGATGGCAACTTGACCAGTGGCAGTTTAATTTCATGCATGACAAATGGTGAAATATCCCAGCGTTTAGGCATCATTTGAACCATATGGAAGACAAGGAATTCAATTTCAGGGAACACATGGCAAAGGTTATAGCACTGATCCTCCAACTGGCAGCGAATCTCCAACAATCTCAAGCATTCAATGACTTCTGTATTCATTGGTTTTTGATGCTGTTAGAGTCTGTTCGCCAGCAAATCTTAAACAGCCTCCAGTATACCAGATGTCAAGCAACAGTTATCAAATGGAACTTTCTTTTGATTTGTTGTCTTTTTTGTTTTAGAGATAGTCTACAGGTGTCGATATTTTTGTAACTGCTTTTCTATTTTTAGAAAGCAGAATTATGAGCTCGAGTCTTGGAGGACTGATAGCAATTTTTTTTTATATACACATGTAAAAGACAAAAAGAGGGTTCGGGCTGAGTAGGGGAGGGTTCGACCTGTGTGATGGAATTCGACCCGAGAGGGGTAAATTTTCTTTGCTGGATTGGGGTCCTTGTTTTTGCTAGGAGCATTTTCTGTAATATTTAGATGATGAACTAGTAATGGGCATGTTTTTTTACAGGATTCTTATGTGGATGTATTGGTGGCGTTTCTTCCTCTGTTAAGTAATTTTCTTGTCATTTTTTCTCTTGTTTTCAATTCTTATTGTCAGAAGATAGTAACAGAGTATAATTTATTGGCAAATACTCTGCATCTGTTCTTTTGATAATCTTTATGTTATTCATCTAAAAATCTCAGTTAAGGAATTCTTAGCTGCTCCTTTGATTGGATTTTTCCTCCCCTAGTTCTTCCTCAAATCGACACCATCAAAACTTAATTCGATCCAACATTTCCGCTACCTTTCCCTGTATAAGAACTTTGTCTAGATCTGAGAGTGAATCACATATTTAAGCGCATACCCCATTTGCCCAATGGCCCTCCTTGCTGTCCCAAACAACCATTTAAAAACCCCAACCCCATAATTTCATAGCTAGCCTGATATCTATCCTATTACAAACCAAGTTAAATAAAAAAGAGAGATCCCTCTCTGAGTCTTGGAGGGCTAGATCCAAGACTCCAAGTGGTTCAAGGTTACCTTTGTGATTACCTACGCAGCCTTAGGAAAATTACAGAACATTAACACCACCCACAGCTCGAGCATCTATGAGGTTCACATGGACAGATACTATGTCCATGTGCCCTCTCCTCAATGTACTCTGTTGTGCATGTTGAAGCTCCAACCCCTCTATCAATGTCACTGGCAGGCACCTTCTGTTGAGATAGTGCAACAAAGCTATTGTGTTGCACTAAGTTATGATTCAATGATGAAATGTCTAGTTGTACTTGTTGCAAGGTCTCTGCAACATGAGGATACTAGGTAGGGGGTTCAGGCCTTCGCCTGTGGGGGGGAGGACCTAACATGGGATCACACTTGACATGCTCTTGGTCCTATGTGGACCCTCAACCCACCCCCTGGAAGTCACCCATGTCCAAGTAGTTGACATGTTTACCCAAAATAAACTCAACCCATAATTTTCTCAGAAAATATAAGGGCACCTCCCTATTATTGCAAGGAGGTTTATCAAATACCATATACTACCTATCCATCTAGTTTTGACTAATCTAAGGATGGATGCACTAGTCAATGGAGAGGCGTTTCTTGGTCAATGGTAGTTCTTTTCCATTTCTAGGATCCCTAAAAATAGTCAATATTTGTTGTTTTGAAATACCCAAGTCTTTGACTTGGTTTCTGTCCAAATGAGTGTTATAGTACTCATACATTCTTTCCCCATAATCAGAAATATAGGTCAATTTCCCTTGTGAACTTGCAATGGGCTTCACAATGATGTCCAACGAAGTGGTCAGGGAGACTCTACTAGGCTCTCTAGTGTCCCTTAATTGTTCCTCAAGGGTTATTAATATGACCAACCCCTCATCAATTTGACTATTTACATTGGGTGGTTGTGATGGGTTTGGATTTTCTCTCCTTGATTTTCTTTTGAGTGGTTTACATTGTCTCTTGGTTCCATTTTATTATATATGTTGCAATTTATTAAGCCATCACATGTAAATTAGGTTGGTTTTTTAATTATAATAGAAAACTACAAATTTCTTTAATTTAGATTCTTGGGAGAAAAGAATAAATTGGAAATGAATAAATTGTCAGAAGAAAAAAAAGAAATCAAACATACCTAGCTAGACTGGGACAAGGTGGCAAGATCCTTACCTTGTTGTTTCTCTCTATTTTCTCAATGAGAGTAAAAACACGAGCGTGGTTTGTGTAAATGAGCACAAATCGTGCTCACGGCCCTTTAAAAGGTTTTTAGTAGAGGAATTTGTGTGTGTTCCTAGGAATGTGCACACGTTCTTAACAACATGCACGCGTTCCTGCCACTAAACTTACATGACAAGATGAATGGAGGTTTGGGCACTTCCAAACCTATAGGGTTAAGAATGCGTGCATGTTCTTAAGAACGTGCATGCTTTCTTGTTGGTTTTAGTAGGCAATAAATGGATATCACTAATAGGAAATGAATTCGAAGCAACAATATGTATAATTGGAAAATTATAAATTTAGATTATGTTTTTGTTATGCCTATTTATTGAGTGTTAGGGTTAGAGAAAAATGGACTGTGAGTTTTAACTTACTATTATGATGCTAAAATTTCTTTGGAATCCTTATGCTACTGTTGAACACTCTGGGTTGGAGAAAAATGCAGTGTGAGTTTTAACTTACTGTTATGATGCCAAAATTTCTTTGGAATCCTTATGCTACTCCTGAACACTCTTCTTGAGATAACAAAGTTTCTGTAATGTATTGTAGCTATTCAGTTGCTGAATAATACATTGATTGTGCTATAAAGTATGGCGGTTTTCTCCCGTATGCATCTATATGGAAATTAAGCATTGTTTAGAAGGGTGGGTCAAGCAATATAGACATAGTAGGACTCTTTGTAATGTCTTCCTTGCAAAAAAAACTGTCTACTTGATTTGACATAACATTGAATTGAGATTGTTAAGTGATTTACACATATGTAGAAGATAAATGAGAAAAATTATTTCTATAATAAAGTATTGTAATATGCCATTTTTTAGGTCATAATATTTTCAAGTGACCATTATTTGAGGGTGGATTGTCATTGGATTTATATGGAGATAATTCAAGAGGTAGTCCATATTGTTGGTTGTGAGTTAGAATA
>SNQJ01S0009493.1:103488-127819 GCA_010110895.2 Picea sitchensis | reverse complement strand
ATACATATTTTAAATATGTAGTTCACGTTTTATAATCATGTGTTTTATGACCATTGTTCAGCGTTTCATATTCATGTGTGATGAATATAGAACAACAACACATGAACGACCGACCGCCATGCTAGTTGAAACGCCCTGCGTGTTTGACGCTCAGCTTAACCACTGCTTCTAGCTACTAATGACGTGGCAATGCAGAGTTTTATATCTATTAATTTTTTTTAATCAGTTAACTTGTCAATCAATGGTTAGAGAAGTAATTTCTTAATCATATTAAGTAAATGTGAAAAAGTAAACAAGGTAACGGAAGCATTCAGAAATGTAAGGAAGTTATGAACATTAAATTTCATCCATTGATTAGAAAGTACGACTAAGAATATGCCAGCATCTTCAATTGTTAACCATAAGATTAGAATTTT
Source organism: Picea sitchensis (assembly GCA_010110895.2). NCBI lineage: Eukaryota > Viridiplantae > Streptophyta > Pinopsida > Pinales > Pinaceae > Picea > Picea sitchensis. The sequence continues at coordinate 127,403 of SNQJ01S0009493.1, read as the reverse complement.
AAATTAAAAGGTGATTAATTGTGCCCATTGTCAATAAGTATACGCCTTTCGGCGTAAAAATATTAGTTGATGTTTCCTTACACGAAAAATTTATCCGTTGTATGAGAAAGATAAAGAACATGTAGTTAGTAATCAAGAAACTACGTGAAAACGTATTATTATTCTATTTGTCTTTATCCATTGTATGAGAAAGAGAAAGAACATGTAGTAGTCAAGTAATTATGTGAAAACAAATTATTATTTTATTTGTCTTTTACCATGGTAAAAAGTCATTTTCATTGGTTGCTACATGTGTAAGTTCAGTTCTCGTACAAATATTGTTTGTATAGAATTCTTTAGTTGGGTATTAACTTTTTAGAGTTTTATTGTCTATAATTAATAGATCATTGGTCATTTTGGTATTTTTGTATTTACTCTCAAAAGGGTGTAGTTTCTCAAGTTTAGTATTTTCAATCAATTTTGGATTTTTGTTTTGGTATAAATAAAAATGACAAATAATCTACATAGAAATAACAACAATATTGGTTATAACATAAATTGCACCAAACACTAATCACTAACTGCACAGATATCTATTGGCTGCAATGGTCGTTGCGCAATCACACACATAAAGAAAAAAAAATCTATAATGTCACCATGATCCTCCTAAATCCACTGCAGAATATCCACTCTTGTAACCTTCATTGTCTAGATCCAATCACCCACTGCAAACCCTCGATCGCAGAGGTCCTTGCGGGACACAATTGATCATCTAGAGGGGCCTCGTGGGACAACCATTACTCGACTTCTAGGGATGCCTTCAACCCTTGTTTCTCCAAACCCTCCTAAAACCGGCAAATTTTTGGGCTCGACCTCATCCAAAATGTTTTATAAACCTCCTGTGTACTTTTTTATCCTTCCAATTGTAATAAAAACTCCCAAGTGAATCTCCAATGGTAGTCCTCGATAGTTTCCCCTCTTGTTCATCTAGGGTGGGTATTGCACCACCGAAACTAGAATGAAGTAGTGGAAGGGTTTTGCTAAACCCTAACAAAACAATGGCTCCAAGAGCACCAATCAAGAGTTCAAACAAATCATAATGTCAAAGAGAAGGGTTACCCCTCTATTTATCCTTCCTCCGAGCCTTCTAGATCTTTCCCTTTTTCTTGGCCAAATGAAACCATCACTTTATTTTCCCTCCAATTTCATTTAAATATAATTATTTGTTTTATTTAATGTCACTTTAGGATTTGTTATTCTTTTAACTTAGTGACACCAAATAAACCTCCTTGACTCCCTTTTTTCCTTATTGATTATATCCTATGGGAGTTGTATAGGATATTGAGTCATCCTTCGTTGTGATCAATTGGAAGGGGACGTTATAGTCCTCCCTTCCCAACATTGCTTGTCCTCGAGAAAATCTATATCAGGGTGTTGTAAGATCTTCTCTCCTTCCCAAGTAGCATCTTCTGCGAGAAATACTCTCCATACAACCAAATACTCTCGAATGACTCTGCTCCTCAACCTCATTTCTCTAACATCAACAATTCTCTTGGGAGATACAACCGACCACACTTCCTCATCTAGTGGAGGAAGATATTTCGAAGCAATGACCTTTTATCCCAATGCCTTCTTGAGGCAGGATACATGGAAGGTGTTGTGGATCATGTTACCCTTTGGTAACTCCATATCATACGCTACCTCCCCAACTCTCCTAATCACTCTATAGGGTATATAAAAATGAGGCTTCAGCTTCTCTGCACCACTCTTCTTCAGCGACGATTGTCTATAAGGGTACAACTTGAGAAAGACTAGGTCCCCAACCTCAAAGTCACATTCTACCCTATGCTTATCTGCATACATCTTCTGTTTCTTTTGAGTGGCCTGCAAATTCTCCTTCAGGATTCTCAAGATGTCTTGGCTTTCCTACAACCAATATTTGGCCTTGGGAGATATACTCTTCCCAAATTCCAAATAAACAATAGATGGATCATCATATCTATAAAATGACCTGAATGGGATCATCTCGATGGACATGTGATCAGTGGTATTGTAACAATGCTCCCCAAGATGCAACTAATTTATCCATGCATGTTGTTTCCAAGACATATAGTTCCTTAGGTACCCTTTGATCCATTTGTTTACTATATTGGTATGTTCGTCTGTCTAGGGGTGGTATCTAGTACTAGGTGTCAAATTTTTCCCGGATAACCTAAACAACTCCCGCAAAAATGCATTGAAAAACCTGCTATCCCGTTCAGTGACTATGTTCCTCAGAAGACCATGGAGTCTGAACACCTCCCTGGAGAATATATCTTCTAATTGAGATGCATTGTACAGCCCCTGCCCTAGACCTTTTGCAATCCTGTGATGAAGTCCATGGAAATGCTATACCACTTATGCTCAACAATAGACAATGGTTGAAGAAGTCCCGCATGATGAGTAAATTATGACTTGTTCTATTGGCAAGTCATGCACTCCCTCACATGACAAAGAACATCCTCCTTGAGACCCTTCTAGGAGACTCTCTCCCTCACCTGCTTGTAGGTCTTCAAATACCCCCGGTGCCCTACTAGTGGTGCATCATGTACTTCCCTCAAAATCTTACTGTTGAGTTTCGAATCATGGACAATATAGGTCTTGTATTTGTAGTAGATGATGTCATCCACTATCCTGTACCTGTCATATTGAATGCTATATTCCATCAAATCACAAGAAAAGGTGTTTTTGGAGTATTCAACCAAAAGAATGGACTTCCAATATGCTAAGATCTCTATCATGGAGAAAGTTGTAGGTCTCTTGGATAAGGTGTACAAAACTATGTTCTTCTTCCCCTTTACATACTCAATGTAAAAATAATATGCATGCACCTTACTCACCCATTTTTTTTGTCTCTCATTCAGATCCTGCTGCTCCAAGAAATATCTCAAGTTGTTGTGTTCAATCGTAAACACAAAGCATCCTCCTACTAGGTACTATTTCAACTTGGTTGTTGCATGCATGATGGCCAACATATCCTTATCATAGATCAAATAGAGATTCTTTGGCTATCTTAGCTTTCTTCTCTCGAAATATATCGAGTGTTGGTTCTACATCAATACTTCTCCTATCCCCTCACTAGATGCATCACACTCCAGGACAAAATGATGCTTTAAATATGGGAGTGATAATACTTGGAAAGTTCTCATCACCTTATTCATTCTATCAAATTCTACCTATGCGTCCTTTGACCATCGGAACACCCACTTCTTGGTGAGGTTTTTCCATGGTGCAACCAATTGTAAAAATCATTTCACAAAGCACCTATCATAACTGAATATCCTAAAGAATCCTTGCATATCTCTGAGTGATTTGGGGTTGGGCCAGTCTAATATTGTTTGAATATTCTCTTCATGTACTTTTACTCCCTCAACACCAATCGTGTGCCCCAGATAGAGGATCTTTGTCAACCCAAATTTGCACTTTTCCTCCATGAAAAAAAAACAATTGCTCTTCCATAATGGTGAGAATTTGTCCCACGTGCTTCAAATGTTCCTCCCACATCTTATTGTAGATAAGAAGATTGTCAAAGAAAACTAGTAATAATTTCCTCAACTGTTTGTTAAAGATATGGTTCATGCACAATTGAAAGGTAGCTAATGTGTTAGTCAACCTAAAGGGCACGAATAGAAACTCATAGTGATGATAATGACACATGAATGATGCTTTATGGATATCCTCATCTCTGACTCGAATCTTGTGGTATCATGATCATAGATCAACCATTGAGAAGTACACTATCCCATGCAACTTGTCTATCATCTCATCCATCATGGGTATTGGGTATCAGTTTTTGATGGTCTTGTTGTTCAGTTCCTTGTAGTCTATGCACATCCTCATAGTTCCACCCTTCTTCTTCACTCGTACTATTGAAGACGTGAAGGGACTAGAACTAGGCCTGATATGTCCCATCTCCAACAACTCCTTAATATCCTTCTCGATTTTTTCCTTGAACCTCTTCAGATGCCTATAAGGTGTGGTGATCACAGGATTCGACCCCTCTTCTAGCTCAATGAAATGATAAAATACTATGTCACGTTGTCTCCCTCCTGGAAATGGTTCAAATACTCGTTCATTGTTTCCAAGCAATGCTTGGATATCAACAGGGTAATGTTGACAATCCTGTGATGGCTTCTCCATGGTGATCAAGAAATTTTTTGCACAAGCCACATCCCTGTGTCTAAAAATTACCACCATACATTGGTTAGACATGATCATGGGGGTGCATATTGACATACCTCTTAGGCTAACTCTTTGTCCACCCTTGTCTTGGAACTCCATCCTCATGTTCCGATAATTCATGTAGATATCTCCCAATGAGTACAAACACTGAACTCCTAGTACCACATGAGTATATACTAAATCTATGACATAAAAGACATAGGTAAATAAATAGTTTCCCAATGTTACTTCCAATTCCAAGATCCTATGAGTACAAGCAATGTTGTACCCATTTGCTACTACCACATTGAATCCCTCGAAGTCCCCCGCAAGGATTTGCGTCATGGTGACAGGTGCAACATCAATGACATTGTGGGTGTCCCCACCATCAATAAATGGTGTAACACTATGCCCCTACAGAATGCCTCTAACCTTGAAGGTGTAGTATTTACGGACTCTTGAAAGTGTGGCAATGATAACTCCCTTGGCACTATCCTACAATGGCGCCTACTCTATAACATCGAGGTGTGATGGCTCACCACTGACTTGTACAATTCCCTCATCATCACCATCATCCTCCTCGTTAGAAAATACCTTAATATAATGTACTTTACCTTTTCCCACACATCGATGACCTGATTCCCATGACTCCTTACAACTGTAGAAAAGATTCTTCCTCCTTCTTCCTCTCTAAGTTTCCTCATCCAACATGTCCTTCCATGTCCATGTTTTCTTGGGAGGTTTTGACAATTGAACCTTCTGCGGGATAAATGTTTTCTTCGATGTATTCTTTGGGACTATATCTTCCATATCCTAGGTCTTCATGATAGCTTCCTATAGTTTTTTTTGCCTAAAATAATTTACCCAACCTCTTAAGGATTCAACTAAGTCCTCTGTGAAAATCATCATCAATATTTTCTCAGAAACATCAGTCACCGTGACTGCCATTTGTTGGAACTTTGTGACATAGACCTCTGGTGTACCTGTAACATCCCCAATGTCCAACTGGTCTATGCCATGTAAAAAAATTCAAACTGTATGCAAATTAAATCATATACACACAAAAAATCTTGTGGAACTTTATATATAAAACTTAAAAAAGACAAACACATTTTTTAAATGCACAGATTCATATGAGAATAACAGTAAACATATACATGTAGCATAGATAGGAAATACCCATAAATATAACGAAAGGTATAAACCACACACATGAAAAACCCATAAAAATAAACACATAATTAATAATGCAACATATAAATTAACACACAATTGACACTTATATTGGTAAGAATATCACGAACTACATGAAAACCTTCAATGAACCTCCCAGCTGTAGATCACACTACTCATCACTCTCAGCAATGGGTCACCATCGAGCTGGGAGTAAACTCCACCTGGGAAAAGGGATTCCTAACCAGGATGATGTATCACAGACAACAGGAAAGACTCTGTCACAGGTGCCAAATCAAACTAACAACCTACAGTCTCTCATTCCCCACATGCCTATCCCACCCCAGGAAGTGTGCCCCTTCTCTACTCAATAGTCCCTCAACTACCCCACTTCCCTTCCAGGGCTTCAACAACAGGCCGAATAAGAAGTTTCAGAGCCCTGTAGCTAAAGTTTATCACCTTCGGGAATCAATCCCCAACAATTATCTCACCTAGAGAGAAATTGCTCACAGAACTGATAACCCGCCTCTTCCATATCCCATGGGCCTGACAACCCTCTTTTTTAGTCCAACTCCCAAGCTAACCGGGTATAGATACAAGTACGGGTATGGATACGGGTATAGGTATTGATACAGGTATAGGAAGGTACATAGGAGAGTTGAATGAGTGAGTGAATGATCATGTAATGATTAGAAAATGAACTAAGTCTAAGATATATGTATGTATGTTCCCAACTTGACAGTTGTCATGTTGGGAGCTACTTTGGTCCACTTGTCCCCATTTTTAGAACTTAGGATAAAATAATTATCCATGCTTTATACTTTAAGGAATATTAATATCATATTTATTTTTGGCTTAAGCTCCCTAGCTTAGCCCTTTTCCTCAACTTTTATCCCCTCATTTCACTAACTAGTGGAGTTTATACCCCCATACTCCTTTACCATGGTCAGTGTACATGAAACGATGTATTATATTAATGATGATACATATACAAAAATCGACTCATTGACCTTAACATCTAGTCTCTCTAGCCTAATTCAAAACATAAGCATCCTAGCATATAATAACTGGGTCACCAACCTATAAAACACAACATATACACAAAGGATCCCTGGCCTCAAAATCGTGCACACTTAAATTTGTTGTGCGCGGTATCCTGGAATGTGCACACTTCATCATTTTAGTGCACAACACATGTGTGCACTATACCATGGAAAGTGTATACAAAAAATGATTTCAAACAACTCACCAGCTTAAGTACATTTGCATTTGCATTTACAATTGGGTTTGGCCTAGGGGTATTACAATCCCCTCCCCTTATTTATGCATTGTCCTTAGTGCATTATGTACACATATCAGCAAGATTCCCAAAATATTCAAAAATATGCGATTATTTTGCCCGCATTGCATTGTTATGCTCCCAGGTAGCATCCTCAAGACTGTACCAGGTCCATTTGACCTCTACAAGCCCTATGGCTCAATTCCAGAGATGTTTGATTTTCCAGTCTAGAATGCATACTGGATGTACCTGGAAAGCGTCTTCTTGCTCCACCTGGATCACATTCCAATCAATAACATGATTAGCATCAGGTATATATTTCTTAAGAAATGATACATAAAATACATTATGAATGGTCATTGATGTAGGCAAGGCAAGAATGTATGCTACAGTCCCAATCCTCTCTAGGATTTCAAACCACCCACAATAGTGAGCTGCCAACTTTGAACAATTTCCCAACTTTAGGGAACTTCTGTTGGCCTTCACTTTCAAGAATACATGGTCCCCCACTTTAAGGTCTCTGTGATTTCTGCCCTTATCAGCATAGCTTTTCTGCCTGTCTTGGGAAACCTTTAAATTTTGTTTTATTTTCAACATTTTCTCCTCCATTTCCTTGAGTAAGTCTGGCCTAGCCATTGTTTTATCTGCTGGGTTATCCCAACTTACCGGTGTGTTGCACCTTCTGCCATAAAGTGCCTCAAATGGGCTCATCTTTAGAGATGTTTGGTGCCCATTATTATAAGAAAACTCTACTAAGTATTGGTAGTCTTCCCATTTTGATGGTTTATACATCAAATACATCCTCAACATATCCTAAATGACTTGATTCACCCTCTTTGTTTGTCCATCTGACTCTAGATGATAAGTTGTGCTAAAATTCAAATTTGTTCCAAATCCCTTAAATAATCCCTTCCACAAATTTGAGGTAAATTTTAGATCTCTGTCAAACACAACTGTCTTGGGTATACCATGTAATCGAGCAATTTCTTTCATATAAACATCAACATTTTTGGCTTCCTTGTGAGTGATCTTTACTGGAATAAAATGGACAACTTTAGTAAGCTTATCCACCACTACCATGATAGAATCTTGTTGTTTTTTTGTTCTAGGAAGTTTTGTGATGAAATCCATTGTTACAACTTCCCATTTCCACTCAGAAATGGATAATGGTTGTAGAAAACCAACTCTGTGTATATGCTCAACCTTTACCTTTTGACATTCCAAACATTTGACAATTAAATCAACAACTTCTTTCTTCATTCTTGGCCAATAATATTGGCTCTTAACAACTGCAATAGTTTTTTGACAACATGGGTGCCCAACATAAGGTACATTATGCATTTCCTTCACTATCATATTTTTCAATTCATGGAAATTTGGTACATAAATTTTTCCCCTGTATATGAGAATTTCATCATTTTCTAGCTTATAGTCTTCAATTTTCTGTTGCATATTACCTTGATGTAATTTTTCCACTAATTCCTTGTATTGCAAATCTGATTTTTTAGCCTCCAAAATTTTGTCTTTCAAATCTGATTGGTACATGCTAATGGTTATAGAATGCAACTCATGCACTCTTATGCTGAGTGCATCAACCACTTTGTTGTCTTTCCCCTTGATATGTTTTATATCAAAGTCATATTCACTGAGAAATTCTAACCATCTTCTTTTCTTAGAATTTAGAGTTGGTTGATCAAATAAATACTTCAGACCATTATGGTCTGTCCTCAGCTCAAACCTTTTCTGCATGAGGTAGTGCCTCAACTTCCTCAAGGAATGCACTATGGATGCCAACTCCAAATCATGAGTGGCATAGTTCCTTTCATGCTCCTTCAAATTCCTTGATTCATAACATACAACAAACCCATTTTGACTAAGGACTCCACCAAGTCCTTCTTTACATGCATATGTGCATACAATGAAGTCTTCATTTGGATATGTAATCCTTAGTATTGGAGCACTTGTTAATAATTTCTTCAAGTGTTGGAAACTCTTTTCACAATTAAATGTCCACTTAAGCTTCACACCCTTCTTTTTCAAGGAAGTGATTGGGTCTGCAATATTTGAGAATCCTTCAATAAATCTCCTATAGTTGCTTGCAAGGCCCATGAATGATCTAACCTCTGTCACATTATTTGGGAATGACCATCCTCTAATGGCTTCTATCTTCTCAAGATCCACTGATATCCCATCCTCTGAAATGATATGTCACAAATAATGAATTTGCTTCTAATAAAATGAACACTTGCTCAATTTGGCATACAACTAATGCTCCCTTAATACTTATAATACCATCCTCAAGTGTTGTTCATGCTCATACTTTGACTTAGAATATATAACAATGTCATCTAAAAATACAATGGCAAACTTATCTAAGTATTCTCTGAAAATACCATTCATTAAACACATGCAGATAGATGGTGAATTTCATAACCCAAATGGCACTACTGTGAACTCATAATGACAATACCTTGTTTTGAAAGTAGTCTTGTTGATTTCTTCTTCTTTAAATCTCACTTGATGATAACCTGACCTGGGTCAATCTTGGAGAATATTTTTTCATCTTTCAACTGATCAAAGAGGTCATCAATCCTTGGAAAAGGATACTTATTCTTCACAATTACCTTGTTCAACTTCCTAAAGTCAATGCAAAGTCTCAATGTTCCATCCTTTTTCTTCACAAATAAAACTGGGGCACCCCAAGGTGACATAGTTGGGCGTATATACCTCTTCTTTAGGATCTCTTCAAGTTTCATTTGTAACTCCTTAAATTCTGGTGTGCTCATCATATATGGAGTCTTGGATACTCGAGTTTCTCCAAGAATCAAACTTATGGAGAAAACACAGTCTCTTTTAGGGGGTAATCTTGATATTTCCTTAAACACATATTCAAACTCTTTTAGGACTGCATAATCTTCAATATTTGACACCTTGTATTTAGGTGTCTCTTCCATATGTCCAAAAAATAATTGACACCTTTTTTTGTAACATTTCTTCAGTTGCAATGCTGAAATTTCTCTAATGGTTACTACCTCGGGAATTCCCTGCAGTGTCCTTAGGTTCCTTTCCTCATCCAAGAAAGTAAATTCCTTGTTATAAAAGTCTAGGATAGCATGGTGTTGGTCCAACCAATTCATCCCAGTTAGACAGTCATAGGAACCTAAAGGAAAGATGTTCAAATATTCCCTAGTGTTTAGTCCATTCATGACCATAAGAAATGAATTAACCATCTCATTAACTTTTCTTTTGGCTTCGGTAGCCAGCTGCACCAACCAAGATTTTCCATGCTTGCTTCTTGGAAAACACAAACTTTCCACCATCTTAGGATATATATAACTATGACTAGATCCTAAATAAATTAAAATAGTAATGGTTTGGTTGTTGATAATACCTTCCACTTCAATCATATGTGACTGATACTCTGCGTGTTTGTTGTCCAGGGATGCATAGATACTTGGTAAATTTTTTCCCATGAATTCCACTGTTTCAATGTGTCATACATTGTGAACAATCCTCAATTTTTCACCTCTGTGAGGACAATCTCTAAACATATTATCTCCTTTATAACCCTAACATTGAATAGGTGGTTGCCTTTGATTTTGACTCCCTATCTCCATCATTCTGGGTTCTCTAGAAGTTGGCTGTCCCTGAGGATTATTTTTGAAAAATGGTGGTTTAGTTCCCTTCTTCCTTTCATCCATCTTGAATTTATTTTTGTCTTCCCAAGCTTTTTGGAAAGTTTGCATTGTTTTTTTTTTTATCATATAGGCATTTGGCTCGCCTTATGGTCTCCTCCAATGTTTTGGAATCATCATATTGTATCTTGTCACTGATGAATGATGGAAATCCACTCAAATACCTATGAATCTTAATTGTCGCATCCTTGATGAAAGACACATACTTTAACAGTTCTAAACACCTTCTTTCATATTCATCTATGGTCATACTCCCAAGTTTGAGTTAAAAGAACTCTTTCATTTTCTTGTCATAGTATCTCTTAGTCAAGGATTTTTTTCCAAAATACTTCTTGAATTCCCTCCAAGTAACATTTTTCTCTTTAATGTGTTGCACCTTCACAAGCTGATTCCACCACATGGATGCCTTTCCCTTGAGTTGATAGAGGAAAATTCTTCCCTGTGCATGAGAAGAATGATTATGCAATTGAAAATACTTTCTCATTCCCAACAACCATGTCTCTACATATTCATCCTTCTTTTTCTCGCCATCAAATGTAGTAGGTTTGTTTTTGTTCATTTATCCTCGTAGCTCATCCACCCCAGACCTCTTATGATTCTTGAAATGGGATGGACTTGAGATTTTGTGTGCTCTCTTATTGGAATGCCTCGGAGAGTGATAGTGATGTCTTCTAACACTTCTTGTTTTTCTTTTCTCATCAGGAAACCTATGACTTACTGATTTGCTTGAGCCACTCTCTTTATCCAATTTATTTTCTAGTCTGTTCAATCTCATCATTAACTTCATGTTGAAGTCCTCTTGTTGCTCCTTGGCTTTCATAAGCCTTTAATTATCAACTTTATGGCTTTGGACATCCTTTTGCAATTTTTTAATGGTCTCTACCATATTCATATTTTCATCCCTTCCTTATCCATGTCCATTAAAGTTTGTTCCTTCAATTCCCAAATGGACATCCATTCCTCTGATCTCATATTCCTGGCAGTAAGTCCCCTGTGCATATTCCATTCCTCTGCACTCTATGTTGATCCTTATCTGATCTAGTTTTTTTTAACTCTGCAAAATGTACAGCTAACAAAACTTTGTCAGGCTAACTGTTTCAACAATTTCATGAAAATATGAACCATTCTGGTTCAATAATGCATCATAATTGATTCTTCTGATTTCCTGAAAATTGAATGCCTAGATAAATTTTATGGGTGAATAATTACATTATGTTGTCTAAGATCTTTCCAATGGCCGCTTCCCTGCTCAATTTTGAGTCTCGAGCAAAAAGTTACGGTCATTTGAAAATTCTGCATTATTATTATTTTTTTGTTCACTCTTCAACTGGGTGCAATTTTTCACTGTAATTATGCATTTTTACACCTACTCCATTGTATTTTTAGTAGAATCGCAATTGGATTTATTCATATAAACATTTTGGATAGTATGTCCAAGTTTCACCTTTTTCTGGGTTCTGGGATGCTAGTTACAATCTACTAAAGTTCGAAGCCAATTCAAGTTTTTGGTCTAGAATGCTACATGTACCTTCTTTTCCATATTAAACATTTTTAACATTCCTGAAATTTTAATTCAGTTCTTGGACTATTTTCTATGGTTCAATATATTTCCGTAGACTTCTCTTGTGCCTCAATATGATTCTGGAGAAGAAAGTTATGGCCCCTCGAAGTTAGTTGGGTCTTAAAATTTACCCTCCACTGTTTGTCCTGTAATTTCCTCATAAAAGCTCCGTTTGACGAATGATTTACACCATAAAAATCTCTCTCTGAGATATTTTATTTTCGAGGTTTTTGAGTAGCTAAAAATGTATCTTAGGGCCTCAAAAACGTGTTGCAAAAAGATGACCTTAAAACAGTATAAAAAGTCACAGAAATTCGATGGTTTTTTGTTGTTGTACACCATCCAAACGACTTTGCACGCACAAATTTGAACTTGTACACCCAGATTTAGCATGGGCAGCAAAACCATAAGGGAGCGCATGCTTCACGCACCTATAACCAATGTGGATCACTTCTCTTTCACGCCAATAACTGGTGCACACTACTTTTGTGTCGCGCACCAATATCCACTGCGCACAATTTTGGTTCATGTACTAATACCTGTTGCATGTAATTTTTGTGTCACACGCTAATATTTCGCACACATTTTACTCTAGGTGTTGCACGATGCCAAATTTTAGTACGCCCCTTCCTCGCACCATTAACTAAACTATCGCCTGACAACATATACCCACATTGTGCGTGCACCAACACAATTCCTCTATGCTTTGTCAATATTTTGCACACCACACGCGCCATTATTATGTGTGTGCACACCGCGCGCACCAGCATTACATATGCACCACTCAATTTGCACCGCACAATGCCAAATTTTAGCGTGCGCACCTGCACGCCAATATTTTTCCGCGCAATACCACTCTGCACCACGCAACGCCAAATTTTGGCGTGCGCACCCACACGCCAGTGTTTTTCCCCACAATGCCACTATGCACCGCGTGACACCAAATTTTAGTGCACGCACCAACACGCCAATATTTTTATGCGCAATGCCACTCAGCACCACGCAACCCCAAATTTTAGCACGTGCACCCACACACCAATATTTTTCCGCGCAATGCCACTCTGCACCGTGCAACACCAAATTTTAGTGCATGGACCCGCACACCAATATTTTTCCACATATCACAAGCTTTTCACTGCGCATCATGCATTTTTAGTACGGCCACCCACACACATTTTTTTTTTCTGCACATCAATCCCTTGTGAATTCCGCTACAGAAATTGTGGCTTTTGCCTAACTTTTTCCCAATTTTTACCATAGACATTATGCAACTATGAAATTTGTTCAATTTCACCCTGAAAACACCAATTCAACCTCTGCAACAACAAATCGTTGTTGGTTGACATCCTTGAAACAAATTTTTCCCAAACGCAATTCACGAGTTGAGAATTTTAATCAACTAATATCGCTCCATCTGTCATGGCTTCCCTGTAACTTCAAATTCGACCAATTCCAGGTGATGTGTTCACATGCAATTTCATTATCACGTCTTTCTCTTGCAGGCAATACCTTTGTCAATATTTTTATGTTTATCTATCGCTCACAACATGTCTACAAATTCTTATTAGAGGGCATATCCTCTCATGATGATCCTCAACATTTTCTAAATTTTAGGACTGGTGATTTTCAATTAGAACTAGTTTTTGGGTTAAACTATATTTTTCTTATACTTTTCTAGAATTTTATCTTAGTTATTAAGATTATTAAAACAAATAATTTACAAATAACATACCAATTTTCCCTTTCATTTGTGAATTTTATTAAGTTTACCAAAAGAATGAAAATTCATTTAATAAAGATTAGGGATAAGTCAAATTAATTAAGCATTGTTAACCATGCACAAAAAATTGTTGAGCATCACATTAGTCTTTAACTATCTAATAAGATTTCTTTAAATTCAAACAATTCTAGATGGATCTATGATGGCCCTTGCACTAGGTTATGATAACATGACCTTTTGCTGTAAAATTTATTGAAAAACAAACCATTTAATGGAATCATGTCTAGCAACATTTATCCCTCTACTAAAATAGCTTAAAAAAATAAACATATAAGATGGCTATAATCATAACAATTCTCTAGAGATGTGTACAAAATACTATGTTATACAATTAAGTATCAAACTCTAGACTAGCATGCTTAATTTAACTACCCAACTCTAGGCTAGTAACCTCAACTTAGGTTCTCAACCATCCCTATGAGGAATGCTATGTGAATATAGACTCATCACCCTCCAGATACATGCAAGCAATCATAGTCAGAAGCTAAAGAAACAACATGAACTAAATAGTTTAAATCCAATGAAGAAAATAAAATTCCCAATCAACTTAGATGCAACAAGAGTGTAAAGTCAAATGGTCATCTAAGTGATGTAAACTTAAAGTCAAGTGGTCCTCCATGTGATGTAAACTTCTCACATAACTAAAAATGTATTCGAAAGAAAAAGAGGAAGAAATGAAATCATGTCATATCACTAGATATCTAGCTACGAAATGTAATAATAGAACCATTTATTAAAAAATGAAATACACATAGATAGAATCTAAATTGTCTTGTATTTAATTTCTCAAGCAAGAGATTAAATCTAATTTAAACTATGCATATAGAGGTCATAAATGGAAGGATGAATAAAAAAAGTATAATTATGTATATAAATTTTCCCTCAATGTAGTTTAATCTTGAATTTATTAAACACTCATAAAAATTAAAATGTAAACCTATATATACTTAAGGATATTTATTTTATTAATATTAAGGTCAATGTTTTATATGTTTTATTATTACTTTATTTGGTTTTTGTGTTTTTTATCTTATATTATGATTTTTAATTTTTATTTTATTTTAATTTATTCGTTATTAAAAGACATCTTTAAGGAGAGAAATCTATCTATCATTTATCACTCCAAACCATATGATATTTATTTTCTATGGTTTGGCATGCATGAAATGTGTTGACTTCAAGCAAAGTACATTACCATGCTCTCCATCCAATGTGATGCTAGAGCATATTAGACCAACAAGCTTGTTGAGGTGATGACCAAGAAGAGCCTATTAGACCACCAAGCTTGATAGAGCCTATTAAACCACCAAGCTTGTTGAAGTGATGAACTTATTAAACCACGAAGATTGCTGAAGTGATGACCAAGAAGAGCCTACTAGACCACCAAGCTTGCTAGAGCCTATTAGAACACTAAGCTTGTTAGGTTGATGACCAAGAAGGATCACATGGTGTTGGTTGAACATTGATGTTTACAACAACAAGATCGAACATCATGGTAATCTTGACCAACTTGGTCCACTTGCACATCCATGTTCCTTTGGTTCTCTTGAATTTGTTAATCATAATTAATAAGTCTAAGTTATGTAGCTCAACAAAGTCTTTAAAATCTCCAGGGAATGAATTGCAATGCTAACTAACTATAAGAGTTTTCAACATTTGAAAGTTTGTACTTCCCTCTTTCTTGAATCCTAGTTCTTGAATCCTTAGATCATCATGTCCTTCCAATTTACTATATTATTTTGGGACTCATTAAATATGTTCACAATTTGATATGAATAAGGTCTTCCAATTTACTATCATGTCCTTCCAATTTATTATATTATTTTGGGACTCATTAAATATGTTCACAATTTGATATGAATAAGGTCTTCCAATTTACTATATTATTTTGAGACTCATTAAATATATTCACAGTTTGATATGAATAAGGTAGAGGCCATGACTTCATTATTTGCAATTATTGTTTTTAGTTTAGCGAGTTGATATTCATTATAAGCAAATTGAAAAAATAGAGATGATGGTTTTTTTAGTTTCTTAATTTGTAGCAAATGTTTGTCAACTCCATTAGTTGGATTAATTAGTATATTGTTTGGGTAAATCCTGTAGTATCAATTTGTAGCACATGTATACAAACTCCAGAATCGAAAGAGCAGGCATAATCATCAAATTCATGGATATTGAAATTGAAATTCTTAATAATTTGACATATTTAGGTGGATAATAAACCACCAGTGTTATTAGGTGGATAATAAACCGTTGCTGTTATTTTGAATGAAATTTACTTACAATATCAAAATACTTGGAGATTTTAATAACAAGAGAACGGAGGACATTCTCGTATAATTTCATATATGATAGAAATATGATTCAGGTAAGTTAGAAAGGGATCCGCTGCATCTCACCATCTGTACCAACACTTAAAAGGTATTAGCCAAAAATACCACCACACGCGGTTGCATGCAACAATATGGCAACTGGCAAGAATACGTGACGGACAGCAAGTCCCACATTGATGATTGTCGAATAGAGATAAAGCTCGTCGTATGCGTGCCACAAGTCTCGTGAGGGCCCAATGCCTTCACGGATATTCCTTTTTTACTATGCAAGTCTAACATGACCAAAAGCACCTTCCTACCCGAATTGAACATCTCGTGGAGCAACTCTGCCCATTCATGGATATGCAGTAGCGAGGGACATAAATACTTTATCATGCTTGGGCCAGATTCCAAAAGTGGTCGTCGAACCAAAGAATAATGTAAATATTTTTAATTTAAAATCCAGTAATAATTAATTTAAATTAAGATAATGGCATACGATTAGAAGATTAAAAAATCAACTATTGACTTTATATGGTCAAAAAATAACTACAATCACCACCGTAATACAAAAAATTGTGACAACTACATTGATTAAAAAATTAATTTATATAAACAGAAAATCTCTAACCTAACATCCCAACTTAGATACAATAAATGTTCAACTTCAATTCTTTGTAAGCGTTCAATTATTTGTAAACAAATTTCTCACTATTGCTTAAGTGTTGCTTGGAGTGGTGCACTGCTAAGACTTTGGCCTAATGACTTTAGGCTAATCACCAATTTCACCAAGTTAATAAAAAATAAAAACTCAACCATCAATATATCCACCCAAAATCCAATTAATTACCTTAAACGTTTCCTTCGCAATTTCAAAAGATATACCACTTACGTTACACTGTACACATCTTATGTAACTCTCCTTCCTCATTTTCTAAAAGTATACCACTTAAGTTACAGTGTAAGCATCTTATGGATCCCCGTCTCTGGGTGCAATAATTGAAAAGGTTTACGTCTTAAAAATGACACAATGTAACTTGTAGACACGACTTTTTCGCCAAGCTAGGTATTTAAATTTTGTGCTTGAGAGATACCAAGCAGGAATGCTAAGAGTGAAATGCATCCCTATGCATCGCACGCTCCACTATGCAATCCGTCACTTCGTGGCCCGCCAGCGTCTATTGCAGCTATTAGGAGCTTTATGGCACTGTAAGTTCTTTGATCGAGGCACTTCCTGCCCTCCTCACATTCACATGCATATGAAGCCACAACTCTTCTCTCTTCTCTTTAAATCCCTGAAGGTCGAGCTTAGCCCATCCCTGCGTATTTTTATCCCTCCCCTCTGCCCAGGAACCTTCTGGTTTTGCGTCGGGTTTTACAATTTGCTGAACCGCTTATATGAAGCAGCTTTCTGGAAGCAGACGCGAGGAGGCATGCAGGGTGGGTTTCCAACGGAAATATTTGAGTCGTTTCGCGGACATGTTGTGCCGTGGCAGAATCGAATGCGCGACAACCGTCTCGGTTCGAAGTCGAGCCGTGAAGTTGGCCGCGGATCTGTCACTGGCCATGACGGCTAAGGGTAGAACCAGGTGGAGCCGGGCTATCCTCGCCAAATACATTTTCAGTCTCAGGAAAACCCGTTGCAAACCACGAGGGGTTAAATCGCACGGCAAAAGGAGATCGGCGCTTGACAAGACCAGTCCATGCAAACCGACTGTGGCTTGCAGAAGGTGTAAGGTGCCTGCTTTCAGCGCCCTCCAGTGGTTGGAGTAGACTCCGGTCATGATGTAATCATTTCTCGGCCGTCTTGACCCTTCAAGACTCGAAGATTAACCAGTGATTACAATTTTGTCTTACATTACTTTATACGGTGGTCGCTTTAACCTTTGCACGACACGAGACACCATCACCGCCTTAATCTAATTCTTTTAGAAATTGAAGGGTCAAGACATTTTGGAAACATTTTTGAATCGAATTGGTTATTGTGCATTCTATATATTTTATAGAGTTTGTAAACTTAGTTCGTGTTTTTCATTTTCGGCATTTGGAGTTTACCGTGTTTTTTTTCTTTCTCAAAACTCCGAACCCGAAATTGTAGGCAATTCGGCATTTGTTGTTTTGTTTTTCTTTTTCATCGGGTGTTGACAAACCCCGAACTCCGATCTGCCTGGGGCGATGGCTTGATCGCATTTCACAACTTTGCAATCATTGTTGCATTCTTGTGTCTCACCTCTCCAACCCCCGAGACCCGAAGTGTTGGGTCCCATGGCCCTCTTGCGTATCACGAATTCGGCGTTTCTAGGTGTGTTTTGTTTTTTGCATTGAGTGTTTGTAAACATCGAACCGCAATTCTCGATTGACCTCCATCATTTTTCACATTTGGTATCAGAGCTTGCAGTGTTTTCCACTATTGCTTAGCTCATTACAGATTATTCCTGTTGGTGCCAAATTTTATTCTCTTATTTTCCTGCGTGAAGGTCTATTTTTAGATTTCTTTCAAATTCTTATAAATCGTTGCGTCTGGTAGTAGCTCTTCTTAGGTGCAGGTTCCTGTACTGAGCGAGAAGTCATATGACTCTTGGTATATTCGAATGAGGACGATTTTGCGTTCTCAGGATTTATGGACCTATGTTATTGATGGTTATGCTGAGCCAGATGATGTAGCCACTGAATTGGCTCTCTCTAATGCTGACCGTGTTTTGCTGAAGGAAAACAGGAAGAAGGATAATAAATCTCTTGGATTAATCCAGCAAGGATTAAATGAATCCATTTTTATGAAGATTGTTAGTGTTGCATCCTCGAAGATGGCTTGGGACATTCTTGAAACCTGTTATCAAAGTGTGTCCAAGGTGAAGATAGTCAAGTTGCAGAATTTGAAAAGGGATTTCGAAAATCTGAAGATGATGGATAATGAAAGTGTTGATACTTTCATGACTCAAGTAATGAGTGTTGTGAACCAGCTCATGCAATATGGAGATGATGTTGAGAATAAAAGAGTTATTGAGAAAGTGCTAAGAAGTTTACCCAAGAAGTTTGAGCCTATTGTTGTTCCCATAGAGGAATTTAAAGATTTAAGTCTAACGCAAATTGATGAATTAATTGGTTCTCTTATTGCTCATGAATCTAGGATATCTAGATATGAAGAAGGATCAATGGAGTATGCTTTCAAATCTCAACTACATGTTACCAGAGGCAGAGGCAGAGGAAGGTTTCATACTCGTGGAAGAGGAGGTTGATTTTCTGGTCGAAGGGACAACATAATTGAATCAGTGTCTGAGGAGAAGTTCCAGCAGAATCCTCCTAATTTAAGAGGGAGCAACAGCAAACCCTGGTAGCAAGGAAATCAAAGGTATGATAAAAGTAGAGTACAATGTTATTATTGTAAGAAGTTTGGGCATTTTGCTAACAAATGTTGGAAGAAGCAGGCAGATGCTGGAAAACAGTTTGCACATATCACAAATGAGTCTGAGGATCATCAAAATCATGTGTTCTTGACTTGTAATGTCACTCAAGATAGTGCTAATGATATTTGGTTTTTGGATGGTGGTTGCAGTAACCACATCACTGGTAATAAGGACTTGTTTTCTTCTATTGATACTAGTATTCAATCTGAAGTCAAACTGGGAAATCACTGTAAGGTTACAGTCAATGGTAAATGTATAATTCCAGTTTACACTAAGAACAATTAGAAAAGAAATATTGATGATGTTTACTTTGTGCCTGGTTTAAAATGCAATCTTATCAGTGTTGGAGAGTTGTTGGAGAAAAAGTACAGAGTATTGTTCAACAACAAGGTATGTACTATCTATGATAAATTACCCAACAAATAGTTGATAGCAAGAGTAGAGATGACCAAGAATAGAATGTTTCCACTTGTTATGAAAAATGATTTGAGTGGTTCTTTGAATGTTTATAAAGATGGAAGTTTAGATGAATCTTGGTTATGGAATTTGAGATATGGTCATTTACATTTTGGTGGCTTAGATCTGTTCTAGAAGAAATAGATGGTAAAGGGGCTACCTTGTATTCAACAACCTGCAAGTTCTTATGAGAGTTGCATACTTGGGAAGCGTCATAGAGAGAAATTTGTTTCAGGTGTTTCCTACAGAGCAAAATCTCCATTGGAAATTGTCCACACAGATTTATGTGGACCTATGCAAACACTTTCTTTAACTCACTGTGTTTATTTTATGACTTTCATTGATGATTTCAGTAGGAAGACTTGGTTGTATTTGTTGAAGAAAAAATCTAAAGCTTTTGATGTTTTCAAAAGGTTTAAATCTATGGTTGAGAATGTGAGTGGTCGAACCATTAAAATCTTAAGGTCTGACAAAGGAGGTGAGTATAAACTAAATGAATTCATTGAATTATGTGATCTTCATGGAATTAAAAGGTAGTTTACTGCTCGATATACTCCACAATAGAATGGAGTGGTTGAAAGGAAGAATCCGAGTATCATGGACATGGCTCAAAGCATGTTGAAAGAGAAGCATCTTTCAAATGAATATTGGGGAGATGCAGTTATTTGCTTTGTTTTTATCTTGAATAGAAGTCCAACCAAGACTGTGAGGGATCATGTACCTCAGGAAGCTTGGGATGGTAAGCCTTGCAATGTTTCTCATTTAAGAATTTTTTGATGTGTTGCATTTGCACATATGCCTGCAGAAATGAGGAGGAAGTTGGATGACAGAAGCGAGAGATGTATTTTTGTTGGATATAGTGAAGAGTCTAAGGCATATAAACTCTACAATCTCATTACCCAGAAATATGTAATTAGCAGAGATGTTCAATTTAAAGAAGATGAAGCCTGGGATGGAAGTATTGACAAATCAATTTCAGAGGGAGTTGTGTTACCCCGTGTAGATGATCATGGAGTTGAGCAAGCTGAAGGAGATGGAAAGATGGTTCCACATGCACATACGCCTACAACAAGAAGTTCAACAAGGCAAGCACCATATTTCAGTCCATCTCAATTTAGAATGCCAAGAACTCATGAGTGTGGTGAGCCATCTGGACATGGTGGACATCAAACTGATTCACAGGTAAGTAGTGAATCGAATCCTACTTTAGCTTCATTTAAAAACAAATTTAAAGGAAAGAAGACTAGGAGCTTAAGATAAATATATGATCAAAATGATGAAGTAGATCAGATTCCAAATTTTGCATTAATGGCATGTGATCCTTTAAATTTTGATGAAGCTGTTAAAGAGGACGTCTGGATAAAAGAAATGGATGAGGAGATTGATTCCATTGAAAGAAATAACACTTGGAATCTTGTAGATTTACCTGAAGGTAAGAACAATATTGGTGTAAAGTGGGTTTATAAGACTAAGTTGAATGAAAATGGTGAAGTTGAAAAGTACAAGTCAAGACTTGTAGCTGAGGGGTTTATTCAGTAACCTGGCATTGATTACAATGAAAAATTTTCTCCTGTAGCAAGAATTGACACTGCGAGAATGGTCTTAGCGATTGCAGCTCAAAATAGATGGATCATGCATCAGATGGATGTCAAGTGTGCATTCTTGAATGGATATTTGGAAGAAGAGGTTTATGTTAGACAACCTCTGGGTTATAAGATTGATAAACATAGAGATAAAGTTTACAAGTTAAGGAAGGATTTATATGGATTGAAGTAGGCATTCAGAGTTTGGTATATCAAGATTGATGAGTACCTAATTAGTGTTGGATTCAACAGAAGTCCAAGTGAGCCAACTATGTATACAAAGGTAATTCAGGAAGGTATAATTTTGATTGTATGTCTATATGTTGATGACTTTATTTTTACTAGAGATCTATCTGTAGATGATTTTAAAAATTCCATGAAAACAGAGTTTGAGATGACTCATTTAGGATTGATGAAACATTTTCTTGGAATTGAAGTGGTTCAATCTGATGATGGAATTTTCATTTGTCAAACTAATTATGAAAATGGAGTGTTGAAAAGGTTTAGAATGCTGAATTGCAAGCCAGCTGCAACACCAATGGAAACTGGTATTAAACTTAGCAAGTATGATGAGGGATCATATGTTGATCCAACTCTGTATAAGAGGCTGGTTGGAAGCCTTGTGTACTTAAAAACAACCAGAACTGATATTATGTTTGTTGTAAGTTTGATTTTGAGATTCATGGAGACTCCAAAGAGTACTCATTGGCAAGAAGGAAAGAGGATCCTGAGATATGTTGCTAGACCAACTAACTTTGGTATCTGATACACATCAAGTTTAAACTTTGAGCTAATCGGATATATTGATAGTGATTTTGCAGGTTCCATTGATGACAGGAAAAGCACATTTGGGTATGTGTTCAGTCTTGGATCTAGAGCAGTGGCATGGGCATCAAAGAAACAACCCATTGTGACTCTATCTTCTACTAAAGCAGAGTATGTTGCAACAGCTGCAGATGCATGTCAAGTTGTATGGATGAGATGGGTATTGAATGGATTGTTGCATGACCAGAATGATGCAACCCAAATTGTCCGTGACAATAAATCTGCCATTGCATTGTCAAGGAATCACGTTTTTCACAAACAGAGTACGCACATTGATACTGTGTATCATTTCATTTGAGAGCTGGTAACTGGTAATGAAATTTTTGTTCAGTTCTGCAGATCTGAAGAACAATTTGCAGACATATTTATGAAGCCTTTGGGAATTGAATTGTTTAAAATCCATAGAAGAAATATTGGGGTTTGTAAGTTGTAATGCATTGTTTACAACAATTTTGTTTCACATGTTTTTGTTTGTTTTTGTTCTGAAATGATTAAGAGGGAGTATGTTAGGATGTAATCATTTCTCACCGTCTGTATAAACGGTGAATCGGTGGTCGTCTTGACCCTTCAAGACTAGAAGATTAACCACCGATTACAATTTTTTCTTACATTACCTTAAATGGTAGTCGCCTTAACCTTTGCAAGCCACGAGACACCATCACCACCTTAATGAAATTCTTTCAGAGATCGAAGGGGCAATTTTTGTTTTGTATAAGTCCCTGAAACGAATTGTAATATATAATATTTTCTAAAACATTTTTGAATCAAATTGGTTATTATACATTTAGAGGTATTTTCTACGTATATATTTTATTGAGTTTGTAAACTTTGTTCGTGTTTTTCATTTTCGGCATTTGGAGTTTACTTGTTAAAAATGCACGGAGTTCTTTTGCTTTCTCAAAACTTTGAACCCGAAATTGTGGGCCCCAAAGTGTCTACGCATTTCACAATTCGGCATTTGTTGTTTTGTTTTGCTTTTGCATCAAGTGTTGGCAAACCCCGAACCCCAAACTCCGATCTACCTGGGCCCACGGCTTGATCGCATTTCACGACTTTGCAATCATTGTTGCATTCTTATCTCACCTCTCCAACCATCGAGACCCAAAGTGTTGGGTCCCACGTCCCTCTCGCGTATCGCATATTCGACATTTCTGGGTGTGTTTTGTTTTTTGCATTAAGCATTTGTAAATGCCAAACCCCGATCCCCGATTGATCTCCGTTGTTTTTCATAGGCTTCACGTATGGAAACCCTAAGGTTGCTTATCTCCGGAAGCCGTGGACTGGACACGCTTGATTTCTTAAAAGAGGTCAAAGACTAGACCATGGCGCTTAAGATGCAGGTTCAGGCCATGCAGGCACTTACCGACTGCTACTCAAACTCCAGTGCTCTTGATGCTTTTCAAGTTTAGGTATAGCAAGGCAGTGTCAAGTCTCTGCCTGGACAAACAAGGGTGAAGCATTTTTCACGCAACTCGGTAAATGTAACGGGTAGAACAAAAAATTGGTTTGAATTAGCTCGCCTAACTATTGATACTGAGAGGGGGGTGAATCAATATCAAGTACAATTTAAAACATTCTTCAACTTATACTTAAACCATTCAATTATATCCAATGAGAAATGAACAATAGTATAAGAGTTACACCAATACACCACAATACACCATG
>SNQJ01S0009493.1:56984-89366 GCA_010110895.2 Picea sitchensis | reverse complement strand
CTCTGTTGAGATGAGGTTTTTTTGGCTTCCGCTATCAACAATAAAATGCAGCGGGGTCCCCTTCACCCACATCTATGAATGAAAAAGGTGCTCCCCCTCTTCAGGATCTGTTGGTTCTTCTGGTTGAATTGTTGTGGTCGCAACAATAGCAGTGGGGTCTACATCAATGATCTGTCCTTTACCAGTATTTTCAGAATCAGATTTTGAAACAAGGTTTGGCTCCTTAGCTTTGATCTTGGCCACCAATGACTGTTTTGAGTGACATTCATCGGTGTTGTGCAAGGGGATTTTGTGGAAATCACACCATTTTCCGATGTCCTTCTTTGTCTTCTCGTGACCCTTCTTTTCCTGTGTCTTGGACTAGTTTTTGGGAGACTGTTTGTTAGGGACGTCTCTGTCATACTTTGGTTGTTGCGGATTTGCAGACCCGAATTCCCATTTGTTATGGTGCTTAAATTTTTTCTCAATTTTAACAGCATATCGATAAGCAGCACCGAGTGATGAGATGTCCAGAAAATTCATTTCAGTCTGGATGTATCTGTGTAGAGCCCCACGGTATTTCAGAACCAAATGTCGCTCAGATTCTTTAATACCCAGCTTGGTGCGCAAGGTATGGAAGGTATTGGTGAACTCCGGAACTACTTGGCCCCTCTCTTGCCGTAGTGTGGTCCATCTCATGTACTGGTCCTCATAGTTGCAAATAGGGTAATACTATTCCGTTATCGCATCCACAAGAAAATCCCAAGTGGGATCAGCCCCATACATTCCAGACTCCTCTGTGGATATTTGCTCCCAGTAAGTTTCCCCCCAATGTTTAACATGAGGGAGAGCTTTAAGGAGTGCGAAGGTGATATTTTCTTTGTCGGAAAAATTGTGAACAGAGAAATAACATTCTAACAGATTTAACCATTTTTCTGGGGCTTCTGCATCTATCTGTCCTTCAAATATAGGAATATCAAAATTAACTTGTACCTTGAAAGGTGAGGTGCTTCCAAAGTGGCCACTTGATGAAGATGTGCCCGATGCTGTCAGTAGGCATTTAAGGATGTGGGCAAAATTCTCCATCATTTCGTCCCTCTGTTGCATGAGAGCTTGCTCAAGAAAGAGATTGATAGGATTGTCTGCTCCGTCGTTTTTATTTTCTTCCTCCATTGAGGGTTTCCTGGGTGTGTGAGAGTGATTGTCTTCAAGAGAGACAAGTTCGAGACCCAACTTGCTATACTTGGACCTCGTCTGGGACATGCACTAAAAATATGATCAAGAGTAGCCTGCTCTAATACCACTGATCTGGATTACTTTCGACACTAAATGAGAGTGGAGATATAATAAATAAATGTACAGAGATATCACGTATATCCAATAATATAACATAAATATATCATATATGCAACCATAAACACAGAGATACAGTAATACACTATTTCTATTAATGAAAGAAATGTACGGAGACTGTAAAAATACAGAGTGAAAGACTCGCTAAAATGGTGGCAGCTTATCTCTGAGAAGAGATGTGACGGCTACTTGCATTCGCAAAGAAGATGATTACAATGACGCTTTGAAGGCATTTTTACAATAAATAGGAATGCAAAAAATATAGACATCCAAAAACCTAACCCTAGGAGATGAAGTGCCAAAAGTCATGTGGGCCTCATTTGGCTAAGTTAGTACATCAACTTCATGGGGTCGTAACTTTTGCATACAATCTTCGTTTTAGGCGTATGATAGCTCATTGGAAAGGTATCGTCGAGGAGATTCAGTTTTGGGGATCAATAATTCGTTTAGATATCATTGAGAACCTCCATATTGAAAAACCTTCATTTAGGCTCTCAAAATGGCCCCGGAAGTTAAAACCTGTTAAAAATAGTAAATTGTCAAAATTGTCAAAAAATTGTTTTGAGCTAGTCGAAAAAGGTGGGTGGCCACCGATATCCACCTGGATCACTGGAAATGATTACAATGAAACATTTTCTCCTGTAGCAAGGATTGACACAACAAGGATGGTCTTAGCTATTGCAGCTCAGAATAAATAGATCATGCATCATATGGACATCAAGTCTACATTCCTAAATGGATATTTGGAAGAAAAGGTTTATGTAAGACAACCTCCAGGTTATGAAATTGATAAGTATAGAGATAAAGTTTACAAGTTGAGGAAATCTTTATATGGATTGAAACAGGCATCCATAGTTTGGTATAACAGGATTGATGAATACCTAATCAGTGTTGGATTCAGCAGAAGTCCAAATGAACCAACTATGTATACAAAAGTAAACCAGGAAGGTAAAATTTTGATTGTCTATTTGTATGTTGATAACCTGATTTTTACTGGAGATCTATCTGTAGAAAACTTTTAAAATGCCATGAAAACAGAGTTTGAGAAGACTGATTTAGGATTGATGAAATATTTTATTGGAATTCAAGTGGATCAATATGATGATGGCATTTTCATTTGTCAAACTAACTATGCAAATGAAGTATTGAAAAGGTTTAGAATGTTGAATTGTAAACTAGCTGCAACACCTATGGCAACTGGTATTAAACTTAGCAAGTATGATGAGGGATCATATGTTGATCTAGCTCTGTATAAGAGGCTGGTTGGAAGCCTTATGTACTTAACAACAACCATACATGATATCATGTTTGCTATAAGTTTGATTTTGAGATTCATGGAGACTCTGAAGAGTACTCATTGGCAAGCAGGAAAGAGGATCCTGAGATATGTTGTTGGAACAACTAACTTTGGTATCCAATACACATCAAGTTTAAACTTTGAACTAATCGGATATACTGATAGTGATTTTCCAGGTTCCATTGATGACAGGAAAAGCACATCTGGGTATGTGTTCAGTCTTGGATCTGGAGCAGTGGCATGGGCATCAAAGAAACAACCCATTGTGACTCTATCTTCTACTGAGGCATAGTATGTTGCAACAACTACAGCTGCATGTCAAGATGTGTGGATGAGAAGGGTCTTGAATGAATTGTTGCATGACCAGAATGATGCAACCCAAATTGTTTGTGACAATAAATTTGTCATTGCACTGTCAAAGAATCACGTCTTTCACAAAAAGAGTAAGCACATCGATACAAGGTATCATCTTATTCTGGAGTTGGTAACTAGTAAAGAGATTTATGTTCAGTTCTGCAGATCTGAAGAACAATTTGCAAACATATTTACGAAGCCTTTGGGAAATGAACTGTTTAAAATTCATAGAAGAAATATTGGGGACTGCGAGCTATAATGCATTGTTTACAACAATTTTGTTCTATATGTTTTAGTTTGTTTTGCTCTGAAATGATTAAGAGGGAGTATGTCAGAAAGTAATCATTTCACAACCTCTTTGCAAACGGTGAATCGGTGGTCGTCTTGACCCTTCAAGACTCGAAGATTAACCACTGATTACAATTTTGTCTTGCATTACCTTAAATGGTGGCCGCCTTAACCTTTCAAGGAAACTAGACATCAACATCGCCTTGGTTAAACCTATTAGAAGATCGAAGAGGAATTTTGTTAGTGTTTAAATACCACATTTGAAATTGTAATTTAGATACTGACAAGAGCTTGAATTTTTTTTTGAATCCAATTGGTTATTCCGTGTTTGGAGGTTTGCTCTGCGTATATATTTTGTTCTTCATTGAGTTTGTAAACTCATTTTATTTCTTGATAAAAAAAAAAATTTGAAAACACAATAATTCTTTGGTTTTACCGATTGCAAACCGGGTCCCACATTTATTCATGTTTTTTGTAATTCAACAATTATAATTTTGTTTTGTTTCTGCATTGGGTATTTGTAAATAATGAAACTAGAATTTCTATAAGCCGTATTTCTCATTTCGGAGTTTAATTGTTAAAGGGTGCGTGGAGTTCCTTACTTTCAAAAACTCCGAACTTGAAATTGTGGGACCCAAAGTTTGTATGCATTTCACAAATTCGGCATTTGTTTGTTTTGTTTTGCCTTTTGCATCAGGTGTTGGCAAACCCTGAACTCCAATTTGCCTGGGCCCATAGCTTTCTTGCAATTTCGCGATTCGACAATCATTGGGGAGTTTTGTTTTGGGTCAAGCATTTGTAAACACTGAAACCCCGAACCCCGATTGACCCCTGGATATTCACATGTAATAGTTCAATTTGTTTAAAAAAATTGGCCTTAGCGAAAACATCCTTCAAATAAGTTTAAAATCTTTCAAATCGGTTGTCTTTATTTTTAAGGTAATGCTTTTATAATCTAAATCACGGTTTCACAAGAAATCATAGCTCATAGCTCCCTGAGCTAATATGATGAATCATGGGTTCACGAGAAATCATAGCTCCTTGAGCTAATATTATGAGAGTTTCTTCATAGGTTCTAATAGTTGATGTTTCCTTTAATGACAAATATTGTCCGTTGTATGATGTTTCCTTTAACGACAAATATTGTCCTTTGTATGAGAAAGAACATGTAGTCAGTAGTCAAGTAACTTTGTGAAAATTGATTATTATTTCGTTTGCTTCTTTTTAAAGCATAAATGTTGTTTTTATTGGTTATTATTTCATTTGTTTTTTAGCATGGTAAAATGTTGTTTTCGTTGGTTGCTACATTTGTAATCAATGTAATTTCAATTTCCTTTGTTGTACAGAATTGTTTAGTTTGGTATTTTTTTTTAAAGAGTTTTATTGAAAAAAAAATTGATATTTTTGTGACAATGTTTTCAATTTCCTGTAAAAATATTGTTTGTACATAATTGTTTAGTTTGGTAATTTTTTTAAAGAGTTTTATTGAAAACAATTAATAAGCCATTTGGATATTTTTGTGACAATGTATTGTTTTTCCAATCTACTATTTTCAATTTTAGATTTCTAGTTTGGTGTATAAATATATGATAATTTACACAAACTGTACTATTTTTTAAAACAAAGAAACTTGGAGAAACCCTAAAAACTATGTTATTGCAAACTGACAGAAAATTAAATGGTAGGATTCAAAAAAATGAAATGTTTAAAACCAATAAAAAATAGCACTTCCCCTTTCTTTTCCACCTCATCTCAAAATGTATTTTGTCTAATTCACCCACGTTTTGAAAAGTCTAAGGAATGGAAAATAAAGGTTTCTTCTATTTTTCCCATTATTTTAGAGACTAAGATTAGCCTCAATAAGATTAATTTTGGGCTTAAACTTTTTATTGGCTATTATATATTGGATTATTTAAAAAAAAAAATTGAAAAGAAAATTTAATATTTTCAAGATCTAAAGGTTAGGTAAGAATGAGAGTAAATGAAGCCATAAAGGAAAAGCTCTAACACAACCTACATGAATTCCAAAATGGAAAATCAAGAGAAAAAATTAAAAACTATTATTTTTTTTTTATTTTTTTTTTATGGATTGAAGATGTAAACCATGATAGTGAGCAAATGGTTTTACATATTAATCATAATGAACATGTTAATGAATATAATATGGACTCTATATTTGACAAGAAATTAAAGAGGAAAATGAAGTGCCTAATGCCTTAAGGATGCTACGAAAAAAAAATAGTCACAATGATAACCAAGTGGATGAAAACATTTTAGAAAATATAACTAAAATTGAAGGGTTTGGGCTCAAATTTTTCAACTTTTACTATATGAAAACATGTTCTTGATATTTTCACAATGTACTTCAAAAATTAATCAAAGATACCCCATGTTAAGACAATCAAAGGATTAATATAATGGCATACATTTGATGCAAGGGCTACATGTAGAGCAACACATGTAGTGGTCCATTGCATAAGCATAAAAAATTCAATGATGAGTTTTCTTGTGCATGTGTTATTTATAGGAAACCCAATAAGATAGACATACAAAAGGTGTTAGTGCTATAGTGAAAGAGTATTGAGTGGAAAATTCTCATGTTTCACCAAATATAAATGATGTGTTATGCCACCAAATATCAAGAGGTATGTATGTACCACATGTACCATTATCAAAGACAATTGAAGTCCAATTGTTCACTAATTTCAAATAGACTCATTGTGATATTCATATTCTGTTCAACACATTTGTGAAGCTTAAACAATAGTATATTCAATTTATCATTATTCATGACATGTGTTTTTATTGTTACCATGTTGAATTTGAATTATACTATGATACTTTACTTTATTTTGGTAAAATTATTGGACAAATTCTTCCACAATTTATGCTTTTATATCCTAGATTGTATTTGAAAGAATGACTTATAAGATTGTTTACTAAAAATGAAATTAGTGCACTTAATATATCTTTATTATATACAAATTAGTATATTGATCTCAATCATCCAACATTGAAAAATATAATTATTACTTCCAAAAGATATGAATAATTTTATCTCCACACCACCTCCTTTTCAATAGCTCCATCTACAAAAAAAAATGATTTGCTAGAGAATATTATCCCCATGATAGACTTGAAAATTGTGAAACTACACCAACCATTCACTTAAATCAGCTAGCAAGACCTATAGTTCAAACAAGCTTGTGAGGTTTTTCCATGCCAGAAAATATTGTGGGCACTTGATTTTGGAGAGAACTGTATTTTTTCCATGTTTAATATAGACATGTAGGGGCTCCCAAACACTACAATCAAGTGATACTACATCTACCTCCACTTCATCAACATAGTTTTCACTTATAAAAAATGCATAATACACTACTTTGTGATCTTGAGATTTGCAACTTTATTTACGTGTCCCAATGGATATGGTTGTACTTACTAGACCTTTTACTAAGAGGTTTTCCTATGAACTAGAATCAAATATAGCATCCACATTTGTTTTTTTAACCTATATCTTAATATGGAATATCTTAGTCATCCACATCTCTTCCTTGGAATGAAGGTTACTTAGTTTCACATGATTTTGCATTGTAGTGCAAACAATATTTTCAACTACATTTGAGCTTCTCTCTACATGGTTTCGTGGATCCACTTCTAGCAAGTTCTTCTTCTTCGCATCTTTCTTATCATCCTATGCATGTAATTTCCAAAAGTTATCTTTGGTGTGTCCATGGATATTACAATGGTTAAAGTGATTGTTTGGATTCTTTCATTGATGTGCAATGGTTGTTGTCTTTTTACCCTTTCCTTTCCATTTTTTATTTCCCTTATTCAAAGCATATTTTTTATCTCTTTGCATGGAGCCACTTGATTGTCCTTTATTTTTAACTACATTACATTAAACACATATGATTTTTTTAGAACACATAATTATTTTAGAATTTTATTTTAAAAAAAAATCACACACCTTATTATCTAAAAACAAATTAAGTTTCCAATTCTTTCTTAATAAATATAATCCCTTCATTCTTTAGAATTAAAAAATATCAAAAGAAATATCCCATACAATACTATATAGAGAAATAAATTCTCCTCTCTTATGTTTTGTCAATATATCCATCCAAAATCCACTTACCCCAAACGTTCCCTTCCCCATTTCAAAAGATATAGCACTTACCTTATATGTACACATTATATAGACCTCTTCTTCATGGCCATCAATAACCAGCTTGCTGCTCAAGATTTAATGTTGGGCCAGGTGATATATACACGTTAGGATATATCCAATCATATATACCAAGACAATTCAATGATATATATACCAGCCACCCCAACATTAAAACCTGCCCGACATGTTGTCATTTTCTAAAATCATACCACTACTCTCGGTGCAATAATCGAAAAGGTCTACATCATAACGAAACACAATTAAACTTGAATATACAACATATGTGTATGCATCACACGCTCCACTATGCAATCCGTCACTTCGTGGCCCGCCAGCGTCCTAGCAGCTATTACGAACTTTACGACACTGTAAGTTCTTTGACGAAGCCCTGCCTGGCCTCCTCACATTCACATGCATATGAAGCCACTACTCCTCTCTCTTCTCCATAAATCCCTGAAGATTGAGCTGAGCCCATCCCTGTGTATCTCTATCCCTCCTTTCCTCTGCCCAGGAAAGACAAAAGCGATAGAAGTCTTTTGGTTTTGCGTCGGGTTCTACAATTTGTTGAATTGCTTATATGAAGAAGCTTTCTAGAAGAAGACACAAAGCAGCATGGAGGGAAGGTTTCCAACACCATCGATGGAATTAGAAGCCCTATAATACATAGAGAGAGAGAGAGAGAGAGAGAGAGAGAGAGAGAAATATAATCTCCATCGATGGAAAGATTCAACGTTTGATTATTTAATTACGTTAGTCCTTTGTGGTTAATAAATAACATATTAAGACCATTCAAATGAATTAGACACAAAGACAGACAAAAATAAAAGGTCTTGAGAAAATAATAATACCTGGAACGAAAAATCTGC
The DNA here is from genome assembly GCA_010110895.2 of Picea sitchensis. Lineage (NCBI taxonomy): Eukaryota > Viridiplantae > Streptophyta > Pinopsida > Pinales > Pinaceae > Picea > Picea sitchensis. Next base: position 81,058 of record SNQJ01S0009493.1, on the reverse strand, counting down.
AAAAGATGAGAGAGAGAGAGAATGGATTAGCCCAAATCCAAGCAATGCAATTACTAGCAATTGATTAGCCCAAATCCAACAACATTAGTGTATCATGAACATGGACAATTTTATCTCTACTCGATCATATTGAAATAATGTCATGGCATGTGATTTATTAAAATTTTCATGTTTAATGAAGTGCAACTTTGACGATTTTCCACATTGCATTCATGCTAGTCATCTCATACATTGTATTAAGGTAACCCCCCCATATTTGGATTTATTTGGATGCCCTTCCTGGTGGACACCCTCCCTGGTGGCCCGCTCTTCCTTTGAGCAAAGTTTCTAATATCAAGTTTCCGCCAGCCAAGCCTCCCAAGTTGTGTGTGTATTGTTCATTGGCCCTTGGTGTAGATTTTAACCTTGTACAATATTTACTGCAAATAGGTTTTCATTAAAAGAATAGAAAAGATACAATGGAAAATACACACATTACACAAATATTTTCTTGGAAACCCAAACCGAGAAAACCAACATATTCTATATTCATTCATAGTGATACATTATTTACAATACAATATACATATAGGAGCAAGCGGCATCCAAAACCCTAACCCAATGACCTGGATTAGTCAACAACCCTAATTCCTTAGCCGGAAATAGAAAACCATAGGCAAAAACCATGTGCCGAAAAGCCGCCCAACAATGGACATGAAAATCAAGGTGACACAAAAAAAAGGCAAAATGTGACATGTTTCCCAAGGCAAAGAATATAACATATAGCCAACACTTGGGGAGGGTAAGCCTCTTTTTTATTGTCCTCTTGTTGTCTCTCCCTCTCCTCCGTTTTTTATCCTCTAGCCATATTGGACAAGAATAAACTCTCTTAGATTACTAGGGGGCAGAGGTCAATGTTGCGATTTTTTCGAGAACCTTACATAATTCTTCTTCCCATCACACCTTGCCCAGGTAATGACCACCCTCTTCCTTTTACTAGAAAACAAACTTGCACTCACTCCTCTATGTTTTAGACACCCCAACTCCCTACGCAACACCTAAGACTTATGATCATGCCTACCCTGCAACTATGTCACCACTAATCTCCCAATTAAACAAAACCATGCACTCTGCCCTTGATTTTCTACATTGGGAGGTTCATTGTTAGAATACTCCTCTCCAATTATATAGGATGTGACTATTTCCCACTGAACATGCATTAGGCCACCTTTCCAATCCTCTATAGTATTTCTCTCTATAGTCTCGATTCTTTCTTTCTGAGACTTTTCCTTCCACAACATTGATGGCCTTGTAGCCCCACCAAGTAGACCACCTCTTGCGTTAATTGTTATCATCACTATCATGCATGGAATGAGCTGGTACAAACCCATTTGGCTCTGAGTCACCTCAGCTCCCATAATTCTCTGTATGTGCTAGCAATTTTCTAGTTGGCATTCCCTTGTTTGTCATCTCATCGATCATTAGAGATTCCATGTGGGTGTGCCTAGTACCAACGAGTATCACCCCATCCAAGAATTGTTTTTAAATTTTTAAACATATGCTTATCATTTCCTCTAAATAATTTGTCACCCACTTCTTATACTTTTTCTTTCCTCTAAACATTTTGGGTTCATATTAATCGGCACCTCTCAAAGTGTCCATGAAGAGACCAACCTACATATTATGAGTTCAAAGTGCATAAACTCATTCTTTGTATACACACACATTTGCTATTATAACTTTCTTTGTTGTGCTCATAATAAAATTATGATGCTATTATATGAAGAATACGATTAAAAAGAATTAACACATCAATAACATAATTAGGATGGGTTGGTCATACTCAAGTACCTCTTAAGATAATCTCTAAATTAAATAATAGATTTGGATAGCAAGATACTCTTATGTCAATTGGGTTTAGCTCGGGTGGTTGGGAGGAATGATTGTTATCCTTCCCACCCAGGTTCAATTCTCGCTAGTGGCATGTTGAGCTCTTAACGAGTATATTGTTGTAATGAATTTGAGTCTTGTTGTTGATTGGCCTTGTTCCCTGAGGATTCTAGGGTTTACCCTGGATACAATCCTCGAAATGAGGGGAAGTACCTACTATATGTTGAGCCATTAACGAGTATATTGTTGTAATGGATTTGATCCTTGTTGTTGATCGGCCTTGTACCTTGAAGATTCTAGGGTTTACCCTGGGTACCATCCTCGAAATGAGGGGAAGGGCTTGGGGGTTTTCCCCAGACAGTGTAACTTGGAAAAAGAAAAAGAAAAAAAAAGACACTCTTATATCTTAATCAACTCACTTGTATATTACTACAACCACAATGTCTAAATAACCATGAGAAATAGATTTACAAAATACTTCTATTATACAACATTGTAAAACACGATGGAAAGTTTGGGAAGATGGCACCCTCAAATTGATTTGTGTAGACATTATAGGATTGAACAGATCCACTGTTTGTTGCCCAATCTGAGTAGAAGGCTAGAAGATCCACCGATTGAAGGAATACACAAGCCACTTGAACTCGTGTCTAGGGGTTTCGGGCATTGTCGCCACTCAGAATGAAGAAAAGAGTTGAGTTCTTTTAGGGCATTGGGGTTTCCTTAGTAGTTTGTTCACCATCGAAGACTATTCAAAGGCTTTAAGTTCTTTGGTCCAATCTTTGAACCCTCACAAAAAATCGTAGCCTCATCAAAGAAGATTTGTAAAATGGTTGGAAGCCATTCCTCAGTTGGACCTCCCACCTTCAAAACCAAGAAGGAAAGCCCTCATTTCATTTGACTGAGCTTTGATGAGAAAGCTTATAGGTCTTTGGCCTAGCCCAAAAGATGTGGAAACTAGGATGGGAGAAAAATTGTCTCCCAAAATTAAAGGACGAGTATCATAATTCGCTTCTAGTCGTGGCTATTTTGTCTTTCTTTTTCTTAATAAAGAAGAGTGGGATATAATATTTCATTCTAGACCCTTTCTTGTAGGATTTAGGGGAACGTATCTAGCCCCGTGGTCCATAGACTTCAACCCAAAGGAACGTTAGTCCTAATGCGGGTTATATTGCCTCACATCCCTCTAATTTTCTGGGAGGATTTCACTCTTAGAGACATTGGAAATAAACTGGGTAGATTCATTGATTGCGTAGAACCAAAATGAAATTTGTTTCCTTCCACAAGAATACGTGTGGAGGTGGATTTGGAGAAAGAACTCCTAGAGGCTTTGTGAATTAATATTGATGGGTGGAGGCATCATTAGAAATTGGATGTCGAAGAGATTCGATTCAAATGCAATATCTGTGATGGTTTATGTACATTTTGCTAAAAGTTTTCCAAAAACCCAGGGGGAACATCCACCGTCAAAGTAAAATTCAAGAGAAGAATCGCAGTTCAAGAAGGTTTCAAGTAGGTGTAGGAATGTTCAATGCATGGGGATGCCTCAACCAATGGTACCCGAAGAAGTTTTTCCCTCTACAAGAAATAATGAATTTGAAGTTTTATGGCATCTTGAGGGTTCAAAAATTCCAAAAGACATCGGGAAGAAATTTGAACACGAAGCAATTGAACCCAACTTGGGTTTAATGCACCCTGACATCAACACATATCCATTCTAAGGATCTAGATCCAACAAAAAAAGGAGTAGAAGAAGGAGAGGAGGGAGAAGAGGATGCAGAGGAAATAGAGCAGGAAGAAGATGAGACAAAGGAAATCAAGGAGACGAGGAACCACAGGAGCCAACAACAAGGGTTCACTCTAAATCTTCTAAATCCTTTGCCAAAATTTTGAAGAAAGAACCAAACCCCTCCCCTTCTCTCACAAGGGGAAAGAAATCTAAGAGAACTTACAAGGCAAAGAATAACATCAACTTGGGACATCAAGGGAGGGATTACAACTCACAATTGTTAGCTATGTTTTTTCTATGTATTTAGTGTGTAAGATTCTAGTTTTGTACTCATTTGTCTTCTCTCCTCTCCTATTAGTTATTTGAGGGGAGAGGAATAAATCAATAAAAACTACCAAATTAACAAGATTCTTAATCAACACCTATTGTAACATAAAAAAATATCTCCCAATTAAGTACTATTAAAAAATTACACAATAAAAAGTTTTAAAATTCAACATTATAAAAGATCATAAATAGTTTTAAAATTCATAATAGAAAATAAATATTTTATTTAAAAAATTAAATATATTATTAAATTAATTATAATTGTTTTAAAACATTGTTATTAAAATCAATTATAATTAAATAAATAAAAAATAATGTCAATAATCTAGTTAAATTTGGTTGCCATCAAAACATTAATTAATTATCTTACACTTCTCATTTAGTAAAATAAAAAACCAAAACTTTTTTAATTGCCACTTATCCCACCCTTCACAACGTGTAGATACTTCTATTCATAAAAATCTTGGCGTGATAATGACGACTCCTCTTCTTCTTGCGAGTTATGAAACGGTAAAAATAACAATTAAGTACAGCGACAAAGAGCGCCGTAGAATTTGACCGTGAAGTTAAAAGCGGAAAATTGAAGTTAAAAGTGAATTCCAAGTAAACGAAACTCAAACTAGAATTTGACCGTGAAGTTAAAAGCGAAAAATTCTGGGCTGAGCAACGCTGCATTGCTGTTGCTTTTGTCCAGAAAAGGCACATTGATCTGTACATTTTTTTCCGGAAAATATGCCTGGAATGTTAAGAGCTTTACTTAGTTTTTTAAGATAGTCAACTAGCAATACCATACATCTAGAGTTACAGCAAAGAGCTCATGTGCCCTTGATACTATAATTCCATGATTCTTTTCAGACCTGTCCAATTTCTGTTCATTCATATTATCGGGAAGCCTCCAGTTGAAACAGTGCAAGAGCTGCGCCACAGCAAACTCTACAACAATCATTGCCATTTGCTGTCCAGGGCATCCTCTCCTGCCTGCTCCGAACGGAATCCATTCAAAATTTTCCACTTTTGCATCTACTGGAACCCTGCTTCCATGAATCTCTCTGGCTTCAAACTTTCCCGTTCCTTCCAATTGCCCATCCATTCACCAGAAGCCGATGTTGAGCTCAGACTCTACGCATTTGCCTCCAGTAGCGGCCATACGGTGAAAATGTGACGTCAGAGGAATTATACCACAGGTACTTAGTAGTGGTGGATGGAGATCTGCACGCTATTCGTCGGCCACCAGAAAAAGATCGGCGAAACAGGCCAAAACCGCAAGGTCGGCTACTCTGCGCGCTACTCTTTCACTCGCTCAACCCTCAAGGTCGGATCGTGCGGCTCGTATCGTCAGGCCGTCGGATCTGTGCCACGTAAGATGTTAAATCCGTACCATTTCGTCGTACGGTCTGATAGCCAGGCCATCCGATTGTCGACAAGTGGTGTGCATCCAAACGCTCACGAATCGCGACGTGGCGTTCATCTAGCAGTCCAATCCAAGGGCTCTGGCCTCACCACATGGCATTCATCCAGGAGAAAGATCGAAGGGTTCTAAACTTGCCACGTGCCAAGCATGTAGTGGGCCGATCGAAGGGCTCTAAACTAGACACGTGCCAAGCATTGAGTGGCCAGATCGAAAGCCTCTGAACTCGCCACGTGCCAAGTAACGAGTGGGTAGATCGAAGGGCTTTGAACTCTCCACTTGCCAAGCATCCGACGGATAAATCGGAGAGCTCTCATATCACCACGTGGCGGGCATCCGACCGCTAGGTCGGAGAGATCTCATATCGCCACGTGGCATGCCTTACGAACAACTGTCTATCTATATCTTAGATTTCTTTCATTATCTTCTCCCGTATAATATACGACGGCTTCTGTATATGTATATTTTAAGATATTGCTTCCAAGTTGCATATAATAATATGTATTTATTAATGCCAAACTGTCAATGCAATATGCTTCCATATACAGGCGCTCCCTGCAAGAATGATAAAGAATGGCTTAGGGATTTTTTTTTGCTTTCATTTGCGGTATAGATTTTATCAGCACCGGGCATAAACTTTGAAGTTATTCTCATGCACTTTTGTTTATCTTCCTCTATGAATGATTATTAATGTGGATTTTGTGACAAACTTTTCCTGGAACTGTATGCGTCTCTATAGTTAAATTTGGAACTGACGATTGACAGATCCATCGCGTGTATTTCGTCAAATGGAGTAGATGGCCATAATGATTGTGTCGAATTTCACGAAGAATATAGAGGTAATATTTGCACTCTATAAAACCTGGCCATTCACCGACCACTTGCTATTTTCTAAAGCCGATGTTGTCGCTCCAGTAGTGTTGAAAGGAATTGAGGTTGGGGTAGTGTGGAGTGAAATTTTCTGTTCGAGTGAAGATCGTATAATTACAGCCTTGTTTATTGCTTGGATTTTTGGAGTTTGATATGCAAGTTTGAACCTGTCATTCCAGATATACGGGATTTCATTCTTGAGTTGTACTTATTTGAATCATGCCAACATCCCATCCTCTTTCATAGTGTTCAATCTTAATAACTTAAGAATGCGGAAGGGACTCCTCTGGTATTACTGAATACCGTATCCACGTATCCCTCATATAAAGAGTTAGTTAACCTTATCCTTAGTTCCATTTATCCCTTAGATAAACAGAGACTTAACCTTATCCTTCGAATAAGTCTAAAATCTTTCCAATCGGTTGTCTTTATTTATAAGGTAATGATTTTATAATCTAAATCAAGGGTTCACGAGAAATCATAGCTCCCTGAGCTAATATGATGAGAATTTTTACACAGGTTCTAATGGTTGATGTTTCCTCTAAAGACAAATGTTTGTCCGTATGAGAAAGAACATTTAGTTAGTATTAAGTAATTCTGTGAAAATTGATTATTATTATTATTATTAAGATCATGGTAAAATGTTGTTTTCATTGTTTCTTACATTTGTAATTTCAATTTTAATTAGCTGTAAATGTAATTTTACTTAGCTGTAAAGATATTGTTTATAGAAATCTTTTATTTTTGTGAGGATGTGACAATGTATGGTTAAAAGATGCATCTATTCAAGTGTTGTTTATCAAGTTCACTATTTTTAATTTTAGATTGCTAGTTTGGTGTAAATAAATATATGAAAATTTATATAAATTTACTCTTTTTGAAAGTTAGAAACTTGGAAAAGCACTATAAACTTAGAAAAGCCTTATAAACTGTGTTGTTGCAGGAATCCAAAAATTGAAGTGCAAACCTAAAAAATATGCAAGTGTTTATGCCAATCAAAAATAAAATTTTCATCTTTCTTTTCCACCTAACTTCAAAATGTATTTTATCCACACTTCTAGAAGTCTAAGATATGGAAAATAAAGGTTTCTTAGATTTTCAATTTTTTTGAGATTGAGATTAGTCTAAACAATATTTGAATTTTGGGCTTAAAGCTTTTATTGACTATTATATATTGAACTCTTTTATAGTTAAAACTCTTTTGAAAAGAGAAATTTATATTTTCAAGGTTTAAAGGTTGGGTAGTAAACAAATTCATAATAGGAAAACTCAACACAATCTACATGAATTCTAAAATGGTAAATCAAGGAAAGCCATAAAAACAAAATGAAAATAAAAAATGTTTATCCATTGAAGATGAAAATGATTATTTTGAGTAAAGGGTTTTGCAACTTTATGATAATGAACACTTTAATGAACAAAAAAATGGACGTGGACTTTATCTTTGACAAAGAAATTGAAGAAGACACTAATGCACAACATGAATTGATAAACAAAATAAAGTGACTAATACATTAAGGCTAATACATTAAGGCTGGTAGGAAAAAATATTAGTAACATTGATAACCAAAAAATAGTAGTAACATTGATAACCAACTTGATAACAAATACCCCTATAACTAAAAGTGAAGGGTTGGTGCCCAAATTTTCAACTTGTACTATATGAAAATATGATTTTGATATTTTCACATTGTACTTCAAAAATTAATCAAGGATGCCACATGTTATGACAATCAAAACATTTGGAAAATCAAAAACATTTGATGCAAGGACTACATGTAGAACTACATATGTAGTGGTCCATTGCATAAGTATAAAAAAATCAATGATGACCTTGTTGGTAGAGGCTTTACTTGTAGGATATATACAAAAGGTGTTAGTGCTATATGTAGTGGTTCATTGCACACTTATAAAAAAATCATTGATGACCTTGTTGGTAGAGGATTTATTTGTAGGATATATACATAAGGTGTTAGTGCTATATGTAGTTGTCCATTGCACAAGTATAAAAGAATAAATGATGAACTTGTTGGTAGAGGCTTTATTTGTAAGATATATACAGAAGGTGTTAGTGTTATAGTGAAAGATTATTGAGTGGAAAATTCTCATGTTTCACCAAATATAAATCATGATGTGGTGTGCCACCAAATATGAAGAGGTATGCATGGACCACATGTGCCACATTTATCAAAGAAAATTGAAGTTGAATTGCTCACTAATTTTAAATAGATTCATTGTGATATTCATATCCTAATCAACACATTTGTGAATCTTAAACAATAGTATATTCGATCTATCACCATTCATCACATGTTTTTTTGTTGTTACTATGTTGAATTTGAATTATAATATCACACTTCGTTTCATTTTGATAATAATTATTGGATAAATTTGTGTTTTTCTTCCACAATTCGTGATTTTATATCCTAGATGGTAATGGCTCATGAGATTTTTTTTCTATGAAAAATGTACTAATCGAAAAAATGCATTCATTGTGCTAATATATCTTTAATACATACAAATTACTATATTGATCCAACATTGACAAATATAATTATTACTTCCAATAGAAATGAATAATTTGATCTCCACACCACCTCCCTCTGAAAAAATGATTTTCTAGAGAATATAATCCCCATGATAGACTTGAAAATTTTATAACTACACAAACCATTCACATAGAGTTAGCTAGAAAGACCTATAGTTCAAACAATCTTGTGAGTTTTTTCCATGCTACAAAATATTGTGGGTGATTGACTTTGGCGAGAACTATATTTTTGTGCGTGGGCTTGCAAACACTACACCACACAAATCTAGTGATACTACATCTACCTCCACTTCATCAACATAGTTTGCACTTATAGAAAATTGTATAGTACACTACTTAGTGAGCTTGATATTTGCAACTTTATTTACCTATCCCAATAGATATGGTTGAGGATGATCATGAGCTTCCAATCCAAGTTTACTAACTAGATCTTTTCCTATGAGGTTTTCCTATGAACTAGAACCAAATAGAGCATCGACCTTTGTCTTCTTAGTCTAGATCTTAATATGGAAGAGATTAGTCGTCTGCATCTCTTCCTTGGGGTGAAAACTACTTATATTCACTTCCATTTGCATTGTAGTGAAAACAATATTTTCATCTGCATTTCAGTTGTTCTCTACATGGTTTCTTATTTCCGCTTCTAGAATGTTCTTTTTCTTGGCATTCTTCTTTTGGTTACTTGGATTCGTGTATTGATGTAGATTCCAAAATTTAACTTTGGTGTGTCCATCGATATTACAATGGTTAAAGTGATTGTTTGGATTCTTTCGTTGATGTGCAATTGTTTTTGTCTTCTTACCCTTTTCTTTCTATTTTTATTTCCCTTCTTCAAAACATCTTGGTGATCTCTTTGCATGGAGCCACTTCATTGTCCTTTATTCTTACCTACATTAAAAACATATGATTTTTTTCAAATTTTATCGTAAAGAACGTCACACACCTTGTTAATCTGATAGGAAGAGACAAGTATGAATAAAAATATTGGAAAACTTATGGGGAATAACTCTCCCTTCTCATTTTTAAATAGATGCTCTACAATAGATATTTAGCAACCCTAGAGGTTTGATATGGTCAAAACTAACAACTCGATAACAAATTTCCATAAATAGAAAAATACCAAATCAACTAATCATCCAACTAACTAATATATGCATATTTGGTCAATATGAGAGATTATATTCTATAACACTCCTCCTTAATCTCAATTGTTACATTGTTCAACACTGGAAATGCCTAATTGTTGACTCTAAACCTCAAAAACAATTATTTCCAATGGTTTGGTGAACATGTCTACTAGTTGATCTCTATATCCCCAAAATTGAAGAGAAATGTCACAATTGTTGACAAGCTCATAAATGAAGTGATAGCGAGTATGGATTTGTTTGTCTTCCGATGAAACACATGGTGTTTGGACAATGCAATTCTTGAACTGTCGTCATGGAAAATAGAAGTTGGCTCCTTCTCCACATGTGTAAGTTATTTCAAAAGTCTTCTTAGTCATACTGCATCGCATGATGTTATAGTAGTTTCTACATATTATTCCTCTGTAGAAGATATTGAGAAAAAAGACTACTTCTTAGACGCCCATGAGTTCAAATTTGTGTCTAAATGAAAAACATATCCTAAGGTGTTTTTCGTATTTGTAAGGCTATAAAAAAAGTCACTATTTGTGTATCCCGTATGCATGTTGTCTTCAAAATTTGTGTACCACAATCCATAATCAACTATACCTACAATATGCCTTAAAATTATTTTTCCAACTTTCTAGTGAGAACCCTTGAGAGACTCCATAAATCTAGAAATGAAACTAACTTCATACATAACATCAGGTCTAGTTGTAGTAAGGTACATGAGGCTCCCTGCAGGCCTCTTATACAATGTTGAATCAAATTTTGTTCCACCATCCTTCTTTCTCAATTATGTTCCTCTTGCAATAGGTGTTTCTATCCCTTTGCATTTATCCATCATGAACCTCTTTAAGATATGTGTAACATATTTTTCTTGACATATGAAAAATCCTTGAGCAGATTTCTTAACTTCAATTCTTAAAAAGTGCATCATGATACCAACATCTGTCATCTCAAACTTAATTTTCATAGCAGCTTTGAAATAATCTAACATCATATTTTCAATATATATCATATCATCAACATAAAGACCAAATATAATAATTTTACCTTGTTGATCTGATTTCATATAAAGAGTCGGCACATTATTGCTCATGTTGAACCCATTTTTTAGAAAATACGATTCAATTTGATCATACCAATATTTTCGATCTTTCTTCAAGCCATACAAGGCCTTATTTAACTTGTACACTCCATACTTTTGGCATTTTACTTCAAATCCTCGTCGTTGATATACATACATCTCTTCTACTAAATCACCATTCAAAAAGGTTGAATTCACATCCATATGGTAAACTGGCCATTTTTTCTAGGCTACAATGGATACCACAACTCAAATAATATCCAACCCTTCTATTGGAGCAAAGGTCTCACCAAATTCAATAACGAGTTGATGAACAAACCCTTTGGCAACTAGCCTTGCCTTATGTTTTTGTTCCTTTCCTTTCTCATTCATTTTTTTCTTGTAAACCCACTTAACACTAATGTTGGTTTTATTTATTGGGAGATCAACAATATCCCATGTCTCATTCCTTTGAATAGATTGAATCTCTTCATTCATTTCCTTTAGCCAATGGTCTTCTTTCACTGCCTTTTCAAAATAAGTAGGTTGATAGGATAATAAGGAAATGTGAGCTTGTTGATCCAAGTCATCCAACTACTCATAAATTTCCCTAAAGGTTCTTCTTTTCTGGTTTCTCATAGAAGCTACTGACTCACTAGTGGAAAACCTATTTTTAGTCTTTGCTTCTTGTCTTTGCACCTGTAACCTCGGTAGTCTTGGTGGAGGTACTTGTTGTCTTAATATTTCCACATGTTCATCTATTTGAAGCAATATATTTTGGTTGTCCAATCTTCTATTTTCTCAGTCACTCCAAGATTTTTCCTCCAAGTATTTTACATCTCTTCTTACCACAAATTTCTTGGTGACTGGATTATACAGTCTACATGATTTGGACTGTTCATTGTAGCCAATGAAAATGCACTTTTCACTCCTACTATCAAGTTTCCTTATTATCTCTTCTACTATATATGCATAGGATATAGAACCAAAAATTATGAAGTGAGAGACAATTGACTTCATGCCACTCCATGCTTCTTGAGGAACTTTATCTTTCACACTTTTTGTTGGATATATATTCACTATGTAGACTAGACAAGTAATAGCTTCAACCCAAAAATCATTAGACAAATTTCTATCTTTAATCATGTTCCTTGCCATGTTCATGATAGTTTAAATTCTTTCTTTTAGCTACTCCATTTTGCTATCGAGTATATCTGGTGCTGAACTACCTTTTAATTCCCTATTTTCTAAAAAAAATTGCAAACTCCTTTGAGTTATACGCTCCTCCTCCATTTGACCTAAACACTTTGAAATATTCATCGCTCTCTTTTTATGCTACAAATTAAATTCTTTGAACTTTGTGAATTTATTAGATTTTTTTTTGAGTAAATATACCCAAACTTTCCTATGAAAATCATCAATGAATGTTAGAAAATAAAAAATTCCACTAATTGACTGAGTTTGCATGGGTCCACATAGATTTGTGTGAACTAGTTCTAGATGATCTTTGCATATGTAGGAGGCTACTAAAAAAATATCTCTTTGATGTTTTCCAAGAATGTATATTTCATAAGGGTTGGTTTGTTCATTCAATATAGGTAGTACATTAACCATTGATTTTTTTTGCAAGAGATTAAGACTCCTAAAAGGTAGGTGATCATACATAAGATTCCACAATCAAGTCTCATCTATTCTTGAGACATTTTGTGCATATGATTGTGACATGTTTACACCTCTGAGATCCAATTGGAACATTCTATTCTTGGTCATTTGAGCCTTTGCAACAATTATTATACTAGGTGGCTTATCTAAGACAACATGTGGATTTCTTTAAACTGACATCACAATAATTTTGACTCAATTGTACTATAATTATGATAGTATTCCTAAGATTGAGTACATAGAAGGCATCAATAATGTGTTTCTTATTATTTTTCTTGGCTAAGACTGACACAACACCTTTTCCTAACACCTTGACATGAGAATCATATCCTAAATTAATTTTAGATTGAATAGAGCTATCAATGTTAGAAAACAAGATTTAGTTATGTGTCATGTGATTGTTGTAGCCAATGTCGAACATCCAAAGATCCTTGTTATGATCTTGTTTAGTAATTTGACATGAATTGAACATTGCCTTAAATGTCCCTTCTTCAGTGTTGGAGATATTAGCTTTGCCCTTGTTCAAATCTGATTGTTTCTTTTTTCATTCACTTTCATAGTGACCATATTTTTTGCAATAGTAACATTGGACGGTGGATATGTCTATCCATCTTCTACCTCCCCCCCTATGAGTTTGAGAGCGTGAGGATGATTTGATTGTTCTAACTATTCTGGTGTTGTTCTTCCTTTTGCATGATGATTAACTTTTTCTCTGCCTCTACCAATGATTTCTTGAGTCTTGAAGGCACGTTCTAAGGATTCCTCTTCCATGATAATTCTTGATTCATGGGAAAAAAGAGAACCCATCATCTCTTCTACTATCATTTTCGACAAGTCTTTAGACTCCTCTAGGTACATGAGAACCATTTCAAAATTCTTAGGTAGTCTTCTAATAAAATTTTCAACGATTTTATTATCTTCAATCTTCTTTGCATGAATCCTCATTTAATTCACATCTCCCATCAATCTAGTCATAAAATTGTCAATATTCTCTACCCCCTTCATCTTGAAGGTTTCAAACTCTCTCCTTAGAGTTTGAAGCTTCACAATATTCACTTTGTCATTACATTGATATGTTATTTCCAATATATCTAAGTCTTTCTTTGCACTATATGATCTTATTATCTTGGGATAAATTGAGCCATCCACTAAACTCTAGATATAAAACATGGCCTTGTTCTCATTTTTCTTCAATTCCGTAAGATGATTTCTTTCGGAATTAGTCATGGCCTATACAGTTTCTTGATTAGGCTCTGAAAATCCATTCTCCATTGGTTTCCAACATTTGTGGACGTTCAGGAATGTTTTCATCCTTAGAGACCATAACTCATAGTTCTTGGCAACAAGAATTAGTCTGACCATAACTCATAGTTCTTGGCAACAAGAATTAGTCTATGTTTTTTCCCTAGATTACTTGTGGTAGCCATCAATAATGAATGAAAGAAAATGAGTGAAGGTTATTTCCCTATTTCTCAACTTTTTTTTAATCTTTTTCCCTTTTATTAATCCTCTATCATCCTTTTTATATCTGAGTTAACTTTTATCCATAAGCTAACTTTATGCTTTTAATGTAGCAAAATATGATCACATAAATATACACAAAATACTTTACGACAAACAAAACAACTTTAATATCTAAGACAAACACCCAACATAATGTTTTAAGCTTTGGCTCTACCATTTTATTCTTTCACCCAATTTCTATAGATATGGGGTTTTTGGATCCATTTATTCCATTATCTATTTTCCCTCCCCACACACTTATAAAGAAAAACGGTGGAAAACTTATGGGGTATGGATCTGCCTTCTCATTATTAAATATATGCTCTACAATATAGATTTAACAACCCTAGAGGTTTGATATTTTCAATACTAAAAACTCCTACAAACTTTTTCGATAAATAGAAAAAAACTAAATCAATTAATCACCCCAACTCACTGATCTATGCATACTCTATCAAGAGGAGAGACAATATGCATTAACACACCTCACTCCTTTCTAAATATATATATATATATATATAATTTAACTTTCTAATCCTTTTTCAATATAATGATTAATCCCTTTTTTTAAGACAATTAAAAACACATTAATATAATATATAGAAAAAACAAATTCCTCACTCTTATCTTATGTTACACCTCTCCTCCATTTTCTAAAATTATACCACTTATGTTACATTGTAGGCATCTTATGGACCTTCGTTTCTCGGCAATAATTGAAAAGGTTTACTTCATACCAAAACACAACTTAACTTGAAGATGTGACATATCTGTGTGCATCGCATGCTCCACTATGAAATTCATCACTTCGTGCCCCGCCAGCGTCCTTGCGGATATTAAGAACTTTATGGCACTGTAAATTCTTTGACGAGGCCCTGTGTTTCGAAGTCGATCCGTGAAATTGGTCGTCGATCTATTACTAGCCATGACAGCGAAGGGTCTAACTATGTGGATCCAAGCTATTCTTGGAAAATACGTTTTTAGGGTCAAGAAAACCCGTTGCAAACCATGAGTGCTTAAATCCCACGGCAAAAGGAGATCGACGCTCGACAAAACCAGTCCATGCAAACCGATCGTGGCTTGCAGAATGTTTGTAAGGTGGCTACTTGGAGCGTTCTCAAGTGATGGGAGTAGCCTCCGCTCATGTCATAATTTCGTGGAAGAAGCAACAGGCACAGTGGCTTCACATATGCAAACCCTACGGTTGCTCGTCCCAGGAAGATGTGAACTCGACACGCTCGATTTCTTAAAAGAGGTTGCAGACTACACCATGGCACTTAAGATGCAGGTTCAGGCCATGCAAGCACTCGTCGTCCTCTACTTAAATTCGAGTGCTCATGATTATTTTCAGGTCTAGGTATAACATCGCAGTTTCGAATCTCCATAACGTTCCAAGATCGAATCTCTGTGTGGACAAGAAAGGGTGAAGTGTTTTCCACGCAGTTGGGTAAATGTAACAGGTAGAACAGAAAATCGGTTTGAATTCGCTCGCCTAACGAAAAAATGTCTATATATCTTAGATTTTTTTCATAATCTTCTCGCATATGTATATTTTTAAGCCTAAAGGCGTACACCTATTGACAATGGGTAGATTTAATAGGGGTTTAGTGCTTAATAAGTTTTTTATGGACATGATTAAATATGGCTGTGATTTTAGTTTTTTATGGACATTATTTTAGTAGTCACACAAAATAAATGGCTGCGATTTCAATCATTAACTTTCTAGCTATTATAAAGACATCCGTTTATGTGTTTACTTTTTTACATTTACCTAATCATATTTAAAAATTACTTTGATAACTAACTGATTGTCACGATTAAATAATTAACCTTTGGGATGACCACGTTTAAATTATTAGGGAATATTGGATCGCCAGACACACTTGAATGAGCATTTCATTTTCATTTAGTTGTCTGTGGATCATATTGGATGAGCGTTTCATATTGGATCGCCGTTTCTACAAGTGCATGGTAATCTATGATGTCAGGCGTCCTAAGACGCAATGGCAGGTGGAATAATAGGAAACCACAACCCAATCGATTGCCTATGATAGGACTGTGTTATGATAATAATTGTGATTGTGGTCGCAGAGTCGAGAACAATAATGAAATATTTGGCTAAGAAATACCAAGGACATGGTGGTAGATGCGATCTTTTGGGAAGAACATAGATAGAGCAAGCTGTGGTGCGAGGTGGAATCTCAGCAATTTCATCCTCCATTTTATGTTATTATAGAGTAGGTTTTCATAAATTCGTTGAAAGGATTAGGCACCACGGAGGAGGCGGCATTGGTGGGAAGGAATGTGGAGTCATCGCGTAGCTTTGATGGAAAGGAAAAGAAAGGCCGAAGAATCTCTTKCCCTCTACTGGGACAGCCAGAGATCGAATCCCGACGGTGGTATAAKATAAGCTTTTAAAAGGCCGAAAGGGTTTTCCAAGCGGTCCCAACTTGCAAGTCTGCGTACCTTCAATGCGAAAAAAACTTAATATTCAATCGTTTTGGAACTGTACAACGTTTGATGTCACCTATATTTGTTTGACACCGATCTTTAAATCGAAGTACATGTTTGTCTTTCTTTTYTTTTGGTTATATGTTGTTTCAATTTTCTTGGTTTTTCTGGATTTTACCCGTTTTACARCACTCATTATTTCTGGATTTTACCCGTTTTACAACACTTATTATTTTTGGATTTGATTAGTTTTACAGCAGTGATTATTTCTGGATTCGGTCTTCAATGATTATTTCTGGATTCARTCTTCAATGTGATGCTTCTGGATTCARTCTTCAATGTGATGCCAGAGATAATTGATGGTTTTAACCSGACCTGACCACTTGGTAAAGCCACGTCATCATCTTTATCGAACATCTGTTGGTTTTTTTGTGGGCAAAAGATACTTGAATTTGATCTAGGTTTAGGGTATATTTGATTCATTCATGAATATTAACATTTAAAATACTTTTTTTTTTCAAAAGAGTTTATTAATAAAGTAATTCCGGAAGTTTTTCTGTAATTGAATCTTTGAAATGCTCAAAATGTACTGCGATGAAGCTTATTTTCACTTAATTTAGGATTCGAAAAAGTTCGCTCAATGAAGAAATGAAATCTAGACAGAAAATTAAATTGCATTCGTTTTTTTAATTAATTAATTAATTAATGGACTATCACCTCCTTCCACTCATACTTACGAGTAAAAAAAAATAATATTTAGATTCATCTTTTTACTTTTCAACTAAAGAAATATTGAATACCAAATTTTAATGATAATTGTTTTATAGAATTTAAAAAAAAAAAGACTAATTATCCGGACAACAAACATAATTTTAATTTTAATTTTTTTTTGAGTTTATTTTATTTACAAATTTAAACATAATTTTTTTAGGGCTTATTTTATTTACAAATTCAAATTTTCAAATTTTAATTAGAATTCTCATTAGGATTTGTAAATGAAATATGTATATCTGGGTTTATCAACAGCTATACAATTGTGATTGTTTTTATGTTTAATTGCATAAAATAATCAGACTCTTTTGAATGTGATTGTCTTTATGTTTAATTATATAAAATAATCAGACTGTTTTGGATGAACACTCCATACAAATAAATGAGTTAAAAAGAAGGAAGAAATGCATGTACAAGTCCAAATTAAGTTTAAAAAAAAGAAAAAATTGCATGTACCAACCCATACCTTTCGGCGTTCTCCGGCTGCGAGTTAGCGACTGTGCTAGTTAAGATATTACTTCCAAGTTTCATATAATAGTATTTATTTGTTAATATCAAAGTGTCAATGGAATATACTTCCATATACAGGCACTCCCTACAAGAAGTTATGTTTTTATAATCTAAATCACGGGTTCACGAGAAACCATAGCTCGCCCATGAATAATATGATGATAATTTCTACAACAAGTCATTTTCATTGGTTGCTACATGTGTAAATTCAGTTCTCATACAAATATTGTTTGTAGAGAATTCTTTATTTGGGTATTAACTCTTTAGAGTTTTATTTTCTACAATTAATAGATCATTGGTCATTTTGGTATGTTTGTATTTACTCTCAAAAGGGTGTAGTTTCTCAAGTTCAGTATTTTCAATCAATTTTGGATTTGTGTTTTGGTATAAATAAAAATGATCAATAATCTACATAGAAATCACAACAATATTGGTTATAACAACAACTGCATCAAACACTAGCCACTAACCGCATAGATCTTTATTGGCTGCAATGGTTGCTGCACAATCACACACACAAAGAAAAACAAAATCTAGAATTTCACCACGATCCTCCTAAATCCATTGCAGAATATCCACTCTTGTAACCCTCATTATCTATATCCAATCAACCATTGAAAACCCTCGATCGCAGAGGTCCTTGCGGGACATAATCGTTCGTCTAGCTGGGCCTCGCGGGACAACCTTTACTTGACTTCCAGGGATGCCTTCAACCCTCATTTCTCCAAATCCTCCTGAAACCTACAAATTTTTGGGCTCATCCTCGTCCAAAAAGTTTTATAAACCTCCCACGTACTTTTGTATCCTTCCAACTGTAAGAAAAACTCCCAAGTGAATCTCCAATGGTAGTCATGGATGGACTCCCCTCTTGTTCATCTAGGGTGGGTATTGCAGCACTGAAACTAGACTGAAGTAGTGGAATGGTTTTGCAAAATCCCAACAAAACCATGGCTCCAAGAGCAGCAATCAAGAGTTTAAACAAATCATAATGTCAAACAGAAGGGTTACCCCTCTATTTATCCTTCCTCCGAGCCTTTTAGATATTTCCCTTTTTCTTGACCAAATCAAACCCTCACATTATTTTCCCTCCAATTTCATTTAAATATAATTATTTGTTTTATTTAATGTCACTTTAGGATTTGTTATTCTTTTAACTTAGTGACACCAAATAAACCTCCTTGACTCCCTTTTTTCCTTGTTGATTATAGCATATGGGATTTGTATAGGATATTGAGTCATCCTCCATCATGATCAATTGGAAGGGGACATTACAGTCCTCCCTTCCCAACATTGCTTGTCCTTGAGCAACTCTATATCAAGGTGTTGTAATATCTGCTCTCCTTCCCAAGCAACATCTTCTGCGAGAAATACTCTCGATACAACCAAATACTCTCGAATGACTCTGCTCCTCAACCTCCTTTCTATAACATCAACAATTCTCTTGGGAGATACAACCGGCCACCCTTCCTCATCTAGTGGAGTAAGATATTTTGAAGCAATGGCCTTTTATCCCAATGCCTTCTTGAGGCAGGATACATGGAAGGTGTTTTGGATCCTGCTGCCCTTTGGTAACTCCATATCGTACGCTACCTCCCCAACTCTCCTAATCACTCTGTAGGGTATATAAAAATGAGGCTTCAKCTTCTCTAMACCACTCTTCTTCAACGACGATTGTATATAAGGGTCCAACTTGAGAAAGACTAGGTCTCCAACCTCAAAGTCGCATTCTACCCTATKCTTATMTGCATACATCTTCTTTTGATTTTGAGSGGCGTGCAAATTCTCCTTCAGGATTCTCAAGATGTCATGGCTTTCCTGCAACCAATMTTTGGCCTTGGGAGCTCTATTCTTCCAAAATGCCAAATCAAAAATAGATGKATCATCATAGCCATACAATKCCTTGAATGGGATCATTCAGATGGACATGTGATGAGTGGTATTGTAACAATGCTCCTTGAGATGCAACCACTTTATCCATGCATKTTGTTTCCSAGACACATAGTTCCTTAGGTACCCTTTGACCCATTTGTTTAGTATATCGGTTTGTTCATATGTCTAAGGGTGGTGGCTAGTACTAGGTGTCAAATTTTTCTCGGATAACCTGAACAACTCCCACCAAAATGCGTTGAAAATCCTTCTATCTCGGTCAGTGACTATGTTCCTCAGAAGACCATGGAGTTTGAACACCTCCCTGGATAATATATCGTCTACCTGAGATGCACTATACTCTGAAGGAATGGAAAATAAGTGTGCACATTTAGTCAATCTTTCCACTACCACGTATATACAGCCCCTGCCCTGCACCTTTTGCAATCTTGTGATGAAGTCCATGGAAATGCTATACCACTTATGCTCCAGAGTCAACAATGGATGAAGAAGTCCCACATGATGTGTAAATTCTAACTTGTTCTATTGGAAAGTCATGCACTCCCTCACATGACAAAGAACATCCTCCTTAAAACCCTTCTAGGAGAATCTCCCCCTCACCTGCTTGTAGGTCTTCAGATACCCTTGGTTCCCTGCCAGTGGTGTGCCACGTACTTCCCTCAAAATATTACCAGTGAGTTTTGAATCATGGACAAGATAGATCTTGTATTTGTAGTAGATGATGTCATCCACTATCCTATACCTATCATCCTGAATGCTATCTTCCATCAAATCACAAGAAAAGGTGTTTTTGGAGTATTCCACCAAAAGAATGGACTTCCAATATGCTAAGATATATTTCATGGAGAAAGTTGTAGGTCTCCTAGATAAGGTGTAAACAACTATGTTCTTATTCCCCTTTACATACTCAATGTCAAAATCATATGCCTGCACCTTACTCCCCCATTTTTGTTGTCTGTCATTCAAATCTTGCTGCTCCAAGAAATATCTCAAGTTGATGTGGTCAGTCCTAAACACAAAGCGTCTTCCTACTAGGTAATAGTTCAACTTGGTCGATGCATTCATGATGGTCAACATATCCTTATCATAGATCGGATAAAGCTTCTTTGGCTATCTTAGATTTATTCTCTCGAAAGCTATCGAGTGTCRGTTATACATCAATACTTCTCCTATCCCCTCACYGAATGCGTCACACTCCAGTAAAAAAGGATGCTTTAAATATGGGAGTGATAATACTGGGAAAGTGCTCATCACCCTCTTCATTCTATCAAATTATAGCTATGAGTCCTTTGACCATCAAAGCACCCACTTTTTGGTGAGGTTTTTCCATGGTGCAACCAATTGTGAAAATCATTTCACAAAGCACCTATCATAACTGAATATCCTAAAGAATCCTTGCATATTTGTGAGTGATTTGGGGGTGGGATAGTCTAATATTGTTTGAAAATTCTCTTGATGTACTTTTACTCCCTCAACATGAATCATGTGCCCCAGATAGAGGATCTTTGTCAACCCAAATTTTCACTTTTCCTCCTTGGAAAAAAAATAATTGCTCCTCCATAATGGTGAGAATATGTCCCACGTGCTTCAAATGTTCCTCCCACATCCTGTTGTAGATAAGAAGATTGTCAAAGAAAACTGGTAATAATTTCCTCAACTGTTTGTTGAAGATATGGTTCATGCACAACTGAAATGTAGCTAATGTGTTAGTCAACCTAAAGGGCATGAATATAAACTCATAGTGACGATAATGACACATGATTGTTGATTTATGGATATCCTCCTCTCTAACCCAAATCTTGTGGTATCATGATCGTAGATCAACCATTAAGAAGTACACTACCCCATGGAGATTTTCAATCAGCTCATCAATCATGGGTATTGGGTATAATTTTTTGATGGTCTTGTTGTTGAGTTCCTTGTATTCTAGGCACATCCTCATAGTTCCATCCTTCTTCTTCACTAGTACTACTGAAGACGTGAAGGGACTAGAACTAGGCCTGATATGTCCCATCTCCAACAACTCCTTAATAGCCTTCTCGATTTTGTCTTTGAACCTATTCAGATGCCTATAGGGTGTGGTGATCATGAGCTTCGACCCCTCTTTTATCTCAATGACATTCTAAAGTCCTATGTCACGTGGTCTCCCTCCTGGAAATGGTTCAAATACTCTTTCATTACTTCCAAGCAATGTTTGGATATCAGCAGGGTAATGTTGACGATCCCATGATGGCTTCTCCATGGTGATCAAGAACTCGGTTGCACAAGCCACGTCCCCATGTCTAAAATTTGCCTCCATGCATTGGTTAGACATGATCATAGGGGTGCATGTCGACATACCTCTTAGGATGACTCTTTGTCCACCCTTGTCTTGGAAATCCATCCTCATGTCCTGATAATTCATGTAGATATCTCCCAATGAGTACAAACATTGAACTCCTAGTACCACATGAGTATCTTCTAAATCTATGACATAAAATTCATAGGTAAATGTATAGTTTCCCAATGTTACTTCCAATTCCATGATCTTATGAGTACAAGCCATGTTGTACCCATCTGATACTACCATATTGAATCCCTCGAAATCCCCCACAAGGATTTGTCTCCTAGTGACAGGTGCAACATCAATGAAGTTGTGGGTGGCCCCACCATCAATAAATGGTGTAACCCTCTGCCCTTGTAGAATTCCTCTAACCTTGAAGGTGTAGTATTTTGGGACTCCTGAAAGTGTGGCAATGGTAACTCCCTTGGCACTATCCTACAATGGTTCCTTCTCTATAACATCGAGATGTGATGGATCACCATTGTCTTGTCCAATTCCCTCATCATCACCATAATCCTCCTCGTTAGAAAGTACCTTAATATAATGGAATTTACCTTTTCCCACACATCGATGACCCAATTCCGAAGACTCTTTACAACTCTAGAAAAGATTCTTCCTCCTTATTTCTCTCTAAGTTTCCTCATCCAACATGTCCTTCCATGTCCATGTTTTCTTGGGAGGTTTTGACACTACCTTCTGCATGATAATTTTTTTTTTCTGATGTCTTGTTGGGTACAATATCTGCTATATCCGAAGTCTTCATGATAGCTTCCTATAGTTTTTTTGGCCTAAAATACTTTACCCAACCTCTTAAGGATTCAACTAAGCCCTCTGTGAAAATCATCATCAATATTTTCTTAGAAACATCAGTCACTGTGACTTTCATCTGCTGGAAATTTGTGACACAGGCCTCTGGTGTACCTGTAACATCCCCAATGTCCAACTGGTTTATGCCACGTAAAGAATTTCGAACTGTATGCAAATTAAATTATATACACACAAAAACTCTTACATAACTTTATATGTAAAACTTAAAACAGACAAACACATTATGTAAATGCACAAATTCATACAAAAATAACAGTAAACATATACATGTAGCATAGACATGAAATACCCATAAATCTAACGAAAGGTATAATGAAATGTATAAACCACACACAGGAAAAACCCATAAAAATAAACACAAAATTAATAATGTAACATATAAATTATCACACAATTGACACTTATCTTAGTAAGAATATCACGAACTGCATGTAGACCTTCCACGAACCTCCCAACCTTAGATCACACTGCTCATGACTCTCAGCAATGGGTCACCCCCGAGCTGGTATTAAACTCCACCCAGGTAAAGGGATTCCTAACCAGGATGACGTATCACAGACAACAAGAAAGACTCTGTCATAGGTGCCAACTCAAACTAACAACCTACAGTCTCTAATTCCCCACATGCCTATCCCACCCTAGGAAATGTGCACCATCTCTGCTAAAAAGTCCCTCAACTACCCCACTTCCCTTATAGGGCTTCAACAACAGGATGAACAGGAAGTCTCAGAGCCCTATAGCTATAGTTTATCACCTTTGAGAATCAATCGCTAACAATTCTCTCACCTAGAGAGAAATTGTTCACGGGAATGACTGATAACCTGCCTCTTCAATATCCCATGGGCCTGACAACCCTCTTCTTTAGTACAACTCCCAAGCTAACTGGGTATATATACAAGTATGGGTATGGATACGGGTACATGTATCGATATAGGTACAGGAAGGTACATAGGACAGTTGAATGAGTGAGTGAATGATCGTGGAATGATCTGAAAATGAACTAAGTCCAAGCTATATGTATGCATGTTCCCAAATTGACACTTGTCATGTTGGGAGCTACTTTGGTCCACTTGTCCCCATCCTTAGAACTTAGGATAAAATAATTATCCATACTTTATACTTTAAGGAATCTTAATATAATATTTATTTTTGGCTTAAGCTCCCTAGCTTAGCCCTTTTCCTCAACTTTTATCCCCCC
>SNQJ01S0009493.1:29892-55494 GCA_010110895.2 Picea sitchensis | reverse complement strand
CTTTAGTAAGCTTATCCACCACTACCATGATAAAATCTTGTTGTTTTTTTGTTCTGGGCAGTTTGATGATGAAATGCATTGTTACAACTTCCCATTTCCACTCAGAAATGGGTAATGGTTGTATCAAACCAACTGGGTGTCTATGCTCAACCTTTACCTTTTGACATTCCAAACATTTGACAGTTAAATCAACAACTTCTTTCTTCATTCCTGGCCAATAATATTGGCTCTTGATAACTTCAATAATTTTCTGATAACATGGGTGCCCAACATAAGGTACATTATTTATTTCCCTCAATATAAGATTTTTCAAGTCATGGGAATTTTGTACATAAATTATGCCCATGTATATGAGAATTTCATCATTTTCTAGCTTATAGTCTTCAATTTTCTGCTGAAATTACCTTGCTGTAATTTTGCCACTAATTCCTTGTATTGAAAATCTGATTTTGTAGCCTCCAAAATTATGTCTTTCAAATATTATTGGTACATGCTAATGGTTGTAGAATGCAACTCATGCACTCTTCTGCTAAGTGTATCAACCACTTTGTTGTCTTTCTCGTTGATATGCTTTATATCAAAGTCATATTCACTGATAATTTCTAACCATCTACTTTGCTTAGCATTTAGAGTTGGTTGATCAAATAAATATTTCAGACCATTATGGTCTATCCTCAACTCAAACATTTTCCGCATTAGGTAGTGCCTCCACTTCCTCAAGGCATGCACTATGGCTGCCAACTCCAAATCATGAGTGGCATAGTTCCTTTCATGCTCCTTCAACTTCCTTGATTCATAACATACAACAAACCCATTTTGACTAAGGACTCCACCAATTCCTTCTTTACATGCATATGTGCATACAATGAAGTCTTCATTTGGATCTGCAATCCTTAGTATTGTAGCACTTGTTAATAATTTGTTCAAGTGCTGGAAACTCTTTTCACAATTCAATGTCCACTGCAACTTCACACCCTTCTTTTGCAAGGAAGTGATTGGGTGTGCAATATTTGAGAATCCTTCAATAAATCTCCTATAGTATCCTGTAAGGCCCATGAATGATCTGACCTCTGTCACATTCTTTGGGGATGACCATCCTCTAATGACTTCTATCTTCTCAGGATCCACTGATATCCCATCCTCTGAAATGATATGTCCCAAATAATGAATTTGCTTCTAATAAAATGAGCACTTGCTCAATTTGGCATACAACTAATGCTCCCTTAATACCTGTAATACCATCCTCAAGTGTTTTTCATGCTCTTACTCTGACTTAGAATATATAAAAATGTCATCTAAAAATACAATGACAAACTTATCTAAGTATTCTCTAAAGATACCATTCATTAATCACATGAAGATAGCTGGTCTATTTGATAACCCAAATGGAACAACTGTGAACTCATAATGAACATACCTTGTTCTGAAAACAGTCTTGTTGATGTCTTCTTCTTTAAATATCACTTGATGATAACCTGACCTGGGTCAATCTTGGAGAATATTTTTTCATCTTTCAATTGATCAAAGAGGTCATCAATCCTTGGCAAAGGATACTTATTTTTCACATTTATCTTGTTCAACTACCTAAAGTCAATGCAAAGTCTAAATGGTCCATCCTTTTTCTTCAAAAATAAAACTGGCGCACCCCAAGGTGACACACTTGGGCGTATATACCCCTTCTTTAGGATCTCTTCAAGTTTCATTTGCAACTCCTTCAATTCTGGTGTACTCATCCTGCATGGAGTCTTGGATACTGGAGTTTCTCCAGGAATCAAACTTATGGAGAAAACAATGTCTCTTTTATGGGGTAATCTTGATATTTCCTTAAACACATATTCAAACTCTTTTAGGAATGCATAATATTCAATATTTGACACCTTGTATTTAGGTGTCTCTTCCATATGTCCAACAAATAATTGACACCCTTTTCTGTAACATTTCTTCAGCTGCAATGTTGAAATTTCTTTAATGGTTACTGCCCTGGGAATTCCCTGCAGTGTCCTTAGGTTCCTTTCCTCATCCTATCAAGTAAATACCTTGTTATGACAATCTAGGATAGCATGATGTTGGTCCAACCAATCCATCCCAGTTAGACAGACATAGGAACCTAAATGAAATATGTTCAAATCTGTTCCGATGTTCAGTCCATTCATGTCCATAAGACATGACTTAACCATCTCATTAACTTTTATTTTGGCTCCGGTAGCCAGTTGCACCAACCAATATTTTCCATGCTTGCTTCTTGGAAAATCCAAACTTTCCACCATATTAGGATATATATAACTATGACTAGCTCCTAAATCAATTAAAATAGTAATGGTTTGGTTGTCGATCATACCTTCCACTTCAATCATATCCGACTGATACTCTTCTTTCTTGTTGTCAATGGATGGATAGATCCTTGGTACATTTATGCCCATGTCTTCCACTGTTTCAACTTGTTGTACATTGTGAACAGTCCTCACCTTTTCACCTCTGTGAGGACAATCTCTAAACATATGATCTCCTTTACAACCCTAACATTGAATAGGTGGTTGCCTTGGATTTTGACCCCGTGTCTCCATGATTCTGGGTTCTCTAGTAGCTGGTTGTCCCTGAGGATTATTTTTGAAGACTGGTGGTTTAGTTCCCTTCTTCCTCTGATCCATCTTGAATTTATTTTTTTCTTCCCAAGCTTTTTGGAAAGTTGGCCTTGCTTTTTGCTGAGCATATAGGCATTTGGCTAGACTTATGGTCTCCTCCAATGTTTTGGGATCATCATATTGTATTTTTTCACTGATGAATGATGGAAATCCACTCAAATACCTATGAATCTTAACTGTATCATCCTTGATGAAAGAAACATACTTCAACAATTCTAAAAACCTTCTTTCATATTCATCTATGGTCATACTCCCAAGTTTGAGTTCAAAGAACTCTTTGATTTTCTTGTCATAGTATCTCTTAGTCAAGTATTTATTTTCAAAATACTTCTTAAATTCCCTTTAAGTAACATTTTTCTCTTTAATGTGTTGCACCTGCACAAGATGATGCCACCACATGGATGTCTTTCCCTTGAGTTTATAGATGGAAATTATTCCCTGTGCATGACAAGAATAATTATGCAATTGAAAATACTTTCTCATTCCCTAGTCATGTCTCTGCATCTTCATCCTTCTTTTTCTCACTATTAAATGTAGGAGGTTTATTTTGTTCATTTCTCCTCATAGCTCATCCACCCCAGACTTCTTATGCTTCCTGAAAGGGGATGGACTTGAGATGTTGTGTGCTCTCTTATTGGAATGCCTCGGGGAGTGATGGTGATGTCTGCTAACACTTGTTTTTCTTCTTTTCTCATAACGAAACCTATGAAATATTGATTTGCTTGAGCCACTCTCCTTATCCAATTTCTTTTCTATTATGTTCAAGCTCAACATTAAATTCATGTTGAATTCCTCCTGTTGCTCCTTGGATTTCATAAGCCTTTAATTATCAAATTTATGGCTTTGGAAATCCTTCTGCAATTTTTTAATGGTCTCTACCATATTAATATTTTCATCCCTTCATTCTCCATGTCCATTGGATTTTTTTCCTTCAATGCCCAAATGGAAATCCATCCCTCTGATCTCATATTCCTGGTTGTAAGTCCCCCATGCATATTCCATTCCTCTGCACTCTGTGTTGATCCTTATCTGATCTAAATTTGAAAAATGTACAACAAACAAAACTTTGTCAGGCTAACCATTTTAACAATTTCATGAAAATATGAACCATTCTAGTTCAATAATGCATCATAATTATTTCTTCTGATTTCTTGAAAATTGAATGCCGAAATAAATTTTATGGGTGAATAATTATATTATGTTTTCTAAGATATTTCCAACGCCCGCTTCCTTGCTCAATTCTGAGTTTCGAGCAAAAATTTATGGTTGTTTGAAAATTGTCCATTATTATTATTATTTTGTTCACTCTTCAACTTGGTGCAATTCTGCGCTATAATTATGCATTTTTGCACCTACTCCATTGGATGTTTAGTAGAATCTCAATTGGGTTTATTCATATAAATATTTTGGACAATCTGTCCAAGTTTCACCTTTTTTTGGGTTTTGGGATGCTAGTTATAGCCTGCTGAAGTTCCGGGCCGATTCGAGTTTTTGGTCTAGAATGCTACATGTACCTTCTTTTCCATATTAAACATTTTTACCATGCCCATAATTTTAATTCAACTCTAGGACTATTTTCTATGGTTCAATATCTTTTCATAGACTTCTCATGCGCCTCAATATGATTATGGAGAAGAAAGTTATGGCCCTTCGAAGTTAGTTGGGTCTTAAAATTTACCCTCCACCATTTGTCCTGTAACTTCCTCATAAAATCTCTGTTTGACGAATGGTTTACACCGTAGAAATTTCTCTCTGAGATCTTTTATTTGAGCGGCAGAGTTAGAGTATACCTTGGTACACTCTGTTTTCAAGGTTTTTGAGTAGCTAAAAAAGAAATTTAGGGCCTCAAAAACGTGTTGCAAAAAGATGACCTTAAAACAGTATAAAAGTTGCAGAAATTCGTTGGTTTTCTGCTGTTGTACACCATCCAAATGACTTCGCGTGCACAAATTTGA
Source organism: Picea sitchensis (assembly GCA_010110895.2). Lineage (NCBI taxonomy): Eukaryota > Viridiplantae > Streptophyta > Pinopsida > Pinales > Pinaceae > Picea > Picea sitchensis. The sequence goes on along the minus strand of SNQJ01S0009493.1, from coordinate 50,897 downwards.
ACTTGTACACCCATATTTATCATGGGAAGCAAAACCATAAGGTAGTGCATGCTTTGCACACCTATAACCAATGTGGATCACTTCTCTATTGCGCCAATAACTGGTGCACACTACTTTTGTGTCACACGCCAATATCCATCGCGCACAATTTTGGTTCATGCACTAATACCTGTTGCATGCAATTTTTGTGTCATGCGCTAATATTTCATGTGCATTTTACGTTAGGCGTTGCACCATTATTTTACGCTTTGTCAATATTGTGCACACCACACGCACCATTATTATGCATGTGCACACTGCGCGCACCAGTATTACGCATGCGCCACTCAATCTGCACCACACAATACCAAATTTTAGCGTGCACACCCAGACGCTAATATTTTTTTGCGCAATGCCATTCTCCACCGCACAACGCCAAATTTTGGCGTGCACACCCCCACACTAGTATTTTTTCATGGAATGCCACTCTGCACCACACAACACCAACTTTTTGCACGCGTACGAGCATGCCAATATTTTTCTACGCAATGCCACTCTAGCGTAACGCCAAATTTTAGCGCATCCACCCACACACCAATATTTTTCCGCGTAATGTCACTCTACACCATGCAACACCAAATTTTAGTATGCACATCTGTGTGCCAATATTGTTCCACATATCACAAGCTTTTCACTATGCATCATGCATTTTTAGTGCACCCACCCACACACATTATTTTTTATGTGCATTAATCCATTATGAATTTCGCTGCAGAAATTGTTGCTTTTGCCTAACGTTTTCCCAATTTTTACCATAGACATTATGCAACTATGAAATGTGTTCAATTTCACCCTGATAATACCAATTCAACCTCTGCAACAATAAGTCGTTGTTGGTTGATATCCTTGGAACAATTTTTTCCCAAACTCAATTCACGAATTGAGAATTTTAATCAACTAATCTCGCTCCACCTATCATGGCTTCCTTGTAACTTCAAATTTGACCAATTCTCAGTGATGTGTTCACATGCAATTTCATTATCACATCTTTCTCTTGCAGGCAATACCTTCGTCAAGTTTGTTATGTTTATCTATCGCTCACAACATGTCTACAAATTCTTATTAGAGGGCATATCCTCTCATGATGATGGTCAACATTTTCTAAATTTTAAGACTGGTGATTTTCAATTAGAACTAGTTTTTGGGTTAAACTATATTTTTCTTATATTTTTCTAGAATTTTATCTTAGTTATTAAGATTATTAAAACAAATAATTTACAAATAACATACTAATTTTTCCTTTCATTTGTGAATTTTATTAAGTTTACCAAAAGATTGAAAATTCATTTAATAAAGATTAGGGATAAGTCAAATTCATTAAGCATCATTAACCATGCACAAATATGTGTTGAGCATCACATTATTCTTTAACTATCTAATAAGATTTCTTTAAATTCAAACAATTCTAGATGGATCTATGATGGCCCTTGCACTAGTTTACGATAACATGACCTTTTGTTGTAACATTTATTGAAAAAAAAACCATTTAATGGAATCATGTCTAGCAACATTTATCCCTCTACTAAAATAGTTTAAAAAAATAAACATATAAGATGGCTATAATCATAACAATTCTCTAGAGATGTGTACAAAATACTATGTTAGACAATTAGGTATCAAACTCTAGGCTAGCATGCTTAATTTAATTACCCAACTCTAGGCTAGTAACATTAACTTAGGTTCCCAACCATCCCTATGAGGATCACTATGTGAATATAGACTCATCACCCTCCACATACATGCAAGCAATCATAGTAAGAAGCTAAAGAAACAACATGAACTAAATAGTTTAAATCCAATGAAGAAAATAAAATTCCCAATCAACTTAGATGCAACAAGAGTGTAATGTTAAACGGTCATCTAAGTGATGTAAACATAAAGTCAAGTGGTCCTCCATGTGATGTAAACTTCTCACCTAACTAGAAATGTATTCGAAAGAAAAAGAGAAAAAAAGGAAATTATGTCATATCACTAGGTCTCCAGCTAAGAAATGTAATAATAGAATCTTTTATTAAAAAATGCAATACACATAGATAGAATCTAAATTGTTTTATATTTAATTTCTTAAGCAAGAGATTAAATCTAATTTAAACTATGAATATAGAGGTCATAAATGGAAGGATGAATAAAAAAAGGTATAATTGTGTATAAAAATTTTCCTTTAATGTAGTTTAATCTTGAATTTATTAAACATTCATACAAATTAAAATGTAAACCTATATATACTTAAAGATATTTATTTTATTAATATTATCATCCATATTTTATTATTATTATATTTGGTTTTTGTGTTTTTTATCTTATATTATGATTTTTAACTTTTATTTTATTTTAATTTATTTGTTAGTAAAAGACATCTTTAAGGAAAGAAATCTATCTATAATTTATCACTCCAAACCATATGATATTTACTTTCTATGGTTTGGCATGCATGCAATGTGTTGATTTCAAGCAAAAGTACATTACCATGCTCCACATCGAATGTGATGCTAGAGCATATTAGACCACCAAGCTTGTTGAGGTGATGATCAAGAAGAGCCTATTAGACCATCAAGCTTGGCAGAGCCTATTAAACCACCAAGCTTGCTGAAGTGATGAGCCTATTAAACCACCAATCTTGCTAAGTGATGACCAAGAAGAGTCTACTAGGCCACCAAGCTTGCTAGAGCCTATTAGACCACTAAACTTGTTGAGGTGATGACCAAGAAGGATCACATGGTGCTTGTTGAACATTGATGTTTACAACAACAAGATCGAACATCATGGTAATCTTGACCAACTTGGTCCAATTACACATCCATGTTACTTCGGCTCTCTTGAATTCATTAATCATAGTTAATAAATCTAAGTTATGTAGCTCAACAAAGTCTTTTGAGGGAATGAGTTGTAATGCTAACTAACTATAAGAGTTTTCACTTCCAACATTTGAAAGTTTGTACTTCCCTAGTTCTTGAATCCTTAGATCATCATGTCCTTCCAATTTACTATATTATTTTGGGACTCATTAAATATGTTCACAATTTGATATGAAAAAGGTAGTGAAAGGTAGAGGCGATTACTTCATTATTTGCAATTATGGTTGTTAGTTTAGTGAGGTTATATTCATTATAAGTAAATTGAAAAAAAATAGAGATGATGGCTTCATTATTTGCAATTATTGTTGTTAGTTTAATAAGTTGATATTCATTATGAGCAAATTGAAATCAATGATTAATGAAACATCCCAAATGTAATGTGATTGTAGATTTTGAATATTAAATGATTCAATAACATAATTCACATTTAAGATTATTGTTGGACCTTGACTAAAACATTCAATGAAATTAAAAACCACATAAAAACAGAAGCATTAAAAAATAAAAACAGAAGCATTAAAATAAAGACGAATAACACGATCTCTTAAAGGCCATTCAGGTCATGAATGAATAGATGAACCAACCTGTTCTTTTACTTTGCTTTTTATATACATGATTCTCAGCTCATAGAGTCTCACAAGTGAATGCTTAGAAACTGTACGTGATTATCTGCTGAATTAATTAGTAGATTTATTGGGCAAATCCTCTAGTATATTGTTTGGGTAAATCCTCTAGTTTCAATTTGTAACAATTTGGATAATAAACCACTCGTGTTATTAGGTAGATAATAAACCATTGCTGTTATTTTGGATGAAATTTAGAATGAAACGACTCAGGGAAGTTAAAAGAAGGGTTTCTCTGCATCTCACCATCTGTACCAAAACTTTAAAGTAGTAACAACACAGCAGATCCCTTTATAAGAAAAAGGCAAAATACCACCACAAGCGGTTGCATGCAGCAATATGGCAACTGGCAAGAATACGTGACGGACAGCAAGTCCCACATTGATGATTTTCCAATAGAGATAAAACTCGTCGTATGCGTGCCAGAAGTGTCGTGAGGGCCCAATGCCTTCACGGATCTTCCTTTTTTACTATGCAAGTGTGACATGACCAAAAGCACCTTCCTACCCGAGTTCAACATCTCGTGGAGCATCTCTGCCCATTCATGGATATGCAGTAGCGAGGGACATAAATACTTTATCATGCTTGGGCCAGATTCCAAAAGTGGTCGTCGAACCAAAGAATAATGTAAATATTTTTAATTTAAAATACAGTAAGAATTAATTTAAATTAAGATAATGACACACGATTAGAAGATTAAAAAATCAACTATTAACTTTATATATGGTCAAAAAATAACTACAATCACCACCATAATACAAAAAAATTTGTGACAACTACATTGATTAAAAATTTAATTTATATAAACAGAAAATGTCTAACCTAACATCCCAACTTATATACAATAAATGCTCAACTTCAATTCTTTGTAAGCGTTCAATTCGAAGATGTACCGATAGGGATCAAAGTAATCATCGCCATTCATCTAAAGAGATTTCACAATGCTCGTTCTATCAACCTGATTGAACGCAAATGGTTGATTTAGAATTTTATAGCAAAGAATGTCACGCACGTCCCTCTGTTCCATGTTTAAAATTTAATCTTTGTGCTTTTAAGTTTTGAATCCTTGCTTGGAGTGGTGCACTGCTAAGACTTTGGCCTAATCACCAATTCCACCAAGTTAATAAAAAATAAAAACTCAACCATCAATATATCCACTCAAAATAAAATTAATTACCTTAAACGTTTCCTTCCCAATTTCAAAAGATATACCACTTACGTTACACTGTACACATCTTATGTAACTCTCCTTCCTCATTTTCTAAAAGTATACCACTTACGTTACACTGTAAGCATCTTATGGGCCCCCGTCTCTCGGTACAATAATTGAAAAGGTTTACATCCTAAAAACGACACAATGTAATTTGTCGGCCCGACTTTTTCGCTAACTAGGTTTTTAGATTTTGCGGTCGAGAGATACCAAGCAGCAATGCTAAGAGTGAAATGCATCCCTATGCATAGCACGCTCCACTATGCAATCCGTCACTTCGTGGCCCGCCAGCGTCTATTGCAGCTATTAGGAGCTTTATGGCACTGTAAGTTCTTCGACGAGGCACTTCCTGCCCTCCTCACATTCACATGCATATGAAGCCACAACTCTTCTTTTTCTCTTTAAATCCCTGAAGCTCGAGCTTAGCCCATCCCTGCGTATTTTTATCCCTCCCCTGTAAGATCTTTGACGAGGCCTTTCCTGCCCTCCTCACATTCACTTGCATATAAAGCCACAACTCTTCTTTCTTCTCTTTAAATCCCTGAAGATCGAACTTAGCCCATCCTCTGCCCAGGAAAGTCAGAACTGATAGAAACGTTTTTGCGTCGGGTTTTATAATTTGCTGAACCGCTTATATGAAGCAGCTTTCTAGAAGCAGACTCGAGGCGGCATGCAGGGCGGGTTTCCAACGGAAATATTTGAGTCGTTTCGCGGACATGCTGTGCCGTGGCAGAATCGAATGCGCAACAACCGTCTCGGCTCGAAGTCGAGCCGTGAAATTGGCCGCGGATCTGTCACTGGCCATGACGGCTAAGGGTAGAACCAGGTGGAGCCGGGCTATGCTGGCCAAATACATTTTCAGGCTCAGGAAAACCCGTTGCAAACCACGAGGGGTTAAATCGCACGGCAAAAGGAGATCGGCGCTTGACAAAACCAGTCCATCCAAACCGACTGTGGCTTGCAGAAGGTCCGTAAGGTGGCTGCTTTCAGCGTCCTCCAGTGGTGGGATTAGACTCCGGTCATGTCATAATTGCGTGGAAGAAGCAGGAGGTACAGTGGCTTCACGTATGGAAACCCTAAGGTTGCTCGTCCCGGGAAGCGGCGGACTGGATACGCCCGATTTCTTAAGAGAGGCCGCAGACTACACCATGGCGCTTAAGATGCAGGTTCAGGCCATGCAGGCACTTGCTGACTGCTACTCAAATTCTAGTGCTCATGATGCTTTTTAGGTTTAGGTATAGCAAGGCAGTGTCCAATCTCTGCCTGGACAAACAAGGGTGAAGCGTTTTGCACGCAGCTGGGTAAATGTAACGGGTAGAACAGAAAACTGGTTTGAATTAGCTCGCCTAACGAACAACTGTCTATATATCTTAGATTGCTTTCATAATCTTCTCCCCTATAATATACTACGGCTTGTGTATATGTATATTGTTTAGATATTACTTCCAAGCTGCATATGATAGTATGTATTTATCAATGTCAAACTGTCAACGCAATATGCTTCCATATACAGGCGCTCCCTGCAAGAATGATAAAGAATGGCTTAGGGATTTTTCTTTGCTTTCATTGTCGGTATAGATTTTATCAGCAGAGAGCATAAACTTTGAAGGTATTTGCATGCCCTTTTATTTATCAGCCTCTATGAATGTTTATTAATATGAATTATGAGGCAGACTTTTCATGGAACTGTATGCGTTTCTATAGTTAATGTTTATCAAAATTTGGAACTGACGATTGACAGATCCATTGCGTTTATTTTGACAAATGGAGTAGAGAGCCATAATGATTGTGTCAAATTCCACGCAGAATATAGAGGTAATATTTGCACTCTATAAAGCCTGGCCATTCACCGATCACTTGCGATTTTCTAAAGCCGGCGGATATTGTCGTTCAACAGTATCTGACTGTACACTGCCAGCTCTTTTGGCTGACTGTACACTGCCAGCTCTTTTGGCTAGTTGTATCAGTCGTTAGGATTTTTGTTTTATTTCTTGATTCAGTTGTAATGTTTTTCACATTCTTTTTCTTTCATCTAATAAGAATATAATGTTCATTCTTTTTCTTTCATCTAATAAGAATGGACTCTACATAGTCTTGTTCCTAATCTCTTCTCTTCTCAGTATTATCTTCGTTACTTTTTATTTTGTCAGTACGGAATGAAATTAGAATTGAGGTAATGTGGAGTGAAATTTTTTATTTTATCAATACGGAATGAAATTAGGATTGAGGTAGTGTGGAGTGAAATTTTCTATTCTAGAGGAGATGTATAATTACATCCTCATTTATTGCTTGAATTTTTAGAGTTTGATATGCAAGTTTGAACCTGTCATTGCATATCTCCGGCATTTCATTCTTGAGTTTTAGTTATTTGAATCATGACAATATCCCCTCCTCTTTCAGAGTGTTCAATCGTAATAACTTAAGAATGCGGAAGGGACTCCTTTGATATTATTGAATACCGTATCCACGTATCGCTCATATAAAGAGTTAGTTCCATGTATCCCTCGTATAAACAGAGAGTTAACCTTATCCTCGCGGAATTCTCACATATCCATTAGATAAAGATTTAAGAACCATCTGTTTAGGGAATTCTATCTTTTGGGTTTGTAATAGTTTTTTTTTTTTTTAAACATTGGCCTTAGCGCAAACATCCTTCGAATAAGTGTAAAATCTTTCCAATCGGTTGTCTTTATTTTTAAGGTAATGCTTTTATAATCTGAATCACTGGTTCACGAGAAATCATAGCTCCCAGAGCAAACATGATGAATCACTGGTTCACGAAAAATCATAGCTCCTTGAGCTCTTATTATGGGAATTTCTTCACAAGTTCTAATAGTTAATGCTTCCTTTAATGACAAATAGTGTCTGTTGTATGAGAACGAACATGTAGTCAGTAGTCAAGTAACTCTGAAAAATGATTAATATTTTGTTTGTTTTTTAAGCATGGTAAAATTCTGTCTTTATTGGTTATTATTTTATTTGTTTTTTTAGCATGGTAAAATGTTGTTTTCATTGGTGGTTACATTTGTAATCAATGGTTGTTACATATGTAATTTCAATTTCCTTTGTTTGTACATAATTGCTTAGTTTGGTATTTTGTTTAAAGAATTTTATTGAATACAATTAATAAGCCATTTTGATATTTTTTGTGACAATGTATCCAATTTCTTGTAAAAATAGTGTTTTGTACAGAATTGTTTAATTTGGTAATTTTTTTTAAGAGTTTTTATTGAAGACAATTAATAAGCTATTTTGATATTTTCAATTTCCTTGTAAAAATAGTGTTTGTACATAATTTTTTAGTTTGATATTTTTTTAAAGAGTTTTATTGAAGACAATTAATAAGCTATTTTGATATTTTTGTGACAATATATTGTTTCTAGAATTTACTATTTTCAATTTTAGATTTCTAGTTTGGTGTATAAATATATGATAATTTAAGTAAATTGGATTATTTTTGAAAATAAAAAAATTTGAAGAAACCCTAAAAACTACTTTATTGTAAGATTGGCAAAAAATTAAATTGCAGGATTAAAAAAATTGAAATATTTAAAATCAATCAAAAATAAAACTTCCTCTTTCTTTTCCACCTCATCTCAAAATGTATTTTATCTAAAGAATGGAAAATAAAGGTTTCTTCTAGTTTTCCCAATTTTTTTTTGGAGATTAAGATTAGTTTCAATAAGATTAATTTTGGGTTTAAAGTTTTTATTGGCTATTATATATTAGATTATCTTTTCAAAATAAATTTGAAAGGAAAATTTAATATTTTCAAGATGTAAAGGTTAAGTAAGAATGAGAGTAAATGAAGCAGGAAAAACTCTAACACAACCTACATGGATTTCAAAATGGAAAATCAAGGGAAAAAAACTGAAAAACACTTTTATTTTTATGTATTGAAGATGTAAACCATGATAGTGAGCAAATGGTTTTACAGCTTAATCATAATGAACATGTTAATGAACATAAAAGGTGTTCTATCTTTGACAAGAAATTGAAGAGGAAAATGAAGTGCCTAAAACCTTAAGGATGTTAAGAAAAAATAATAGTCACAATGATAACCAAGTTGATGAATTGTTTTTTAGAAAATATCAATATAACTAAAATTAAAGGGTTTGGGCTCAAATTTTCAACTTGCACTATATGAAAATATGTTTTTGATATTTTCATAGTGTACTTCAAGGATTAATCAAGGATGCCCCATGCTATGAAAATCAAAGCATTAATATAATCACAAACATTTGATGCAATGGATATGAAAATCAAAGCATTAATATAATCACAAACATTTGATGCAATGGATACATATAGTGGTCCATTGCACAACCATAAMAAAATTCAATGATGAGCTTTCTTTTGCATGCTTTATTTATAGAAAACCCTATAAAATAAACCTACAKAAGGTGTTAGTCCTATAGTGAAAGAGTATTGAGTGGAAAATTCGAAACAATAGTATATTCAATCTATCATTATTCATGACATGCCTTTTTATTGTTACCATGTTGAATTTGAATTATATTATGATACTTTACTTTATTTTGGTAAAATTATTGGATAAATTCTTCCACAATTCATGTTTTTATATCCTAGATACTATTTGAAAGAATGGATTATACTATTTTTTACTAAAAATGAAATTAGTGCACTTAATATATCTTTATTATATACAAATTAGTATATTGATAGTAGTCATTCAACATTGAAAAATATAATTATTACTTCCAAGAAATATGAATAATTTAATATCCACACCACCTCTTTTTCAATAGCTCCATCTACAAAAAATGATTTGCAGAATATAATCCCTATGATTCTAGAAATTTAAATGACAAAATCAACATGCACAAATTTTGTCATACACTTAGCAACCTAATGTATAAAACCCACATTCAGAAATTACCATAAGCAGAAATATACATTGCTAAGTAATTATGCAGCGGAACAAACACAATGAACAACATTCAATCAACCATGAATAAATCTGAAATTTGGGCAAATGTCAGGGAAAACCCCAATGTGGGGAAACCCAATGAGAGAGAGAGAGAGAGATTTATTATTCAACTCTAGGAAAGTACATATCAGCAACAATAATACAATCTCCATCCAAGAGAAAAACCACTTACAACATCCAAACTATCCCTCCAATTTTTTTCCTTGAAAAGTGTGCCAAGTTCGTATTGTTGTACGACCCACCCAGAAAAAATAGGACCTCGAAAATAGATCCAAAATGTTTTTGTACGGACTTTCCTTCAACAATAAATATCCCAAGATGCCTTGATTTTCATGCCCAAACTTGCCTCAATTTTCATGCCTTCTTTTTTGTTGTATCGACTGTACATATCTGTATAGTACAACCTCGCTCACAACAGTAAATTACAACATTCACAAAACACAAATTTATTTATTGGGAAATGTGCCCAAGCTCTCTTGGTAAATGTTCCCTCCTTGCTGCCCTCTTTCCTCTCTCAAGATTACTCAAAAATCTCTCTCAATCTCCGTCTCTTGTATCTTGCACACTACCCATTGCATTCTTTTATAATTTCTGAAGATGACCTTTTACCTCCCAAGTGTCTTTTCACCTCCCCCCAACCCTAAATCCAAGGGCCAAGATCTAATCTTGTATTTACAATATCAAGGGCCATGATTCATTCCCTCCAAAACAAATCACTTAAAATATTAAAGTACATTTCACTTTATTACATAAGTGCACTTTATGAAATAAAGTTGCTTTAATATTAGAAGGTACAATTCATTAAAAAATTACTTTAATCAAAGAACCACTTTAGAACAACTTTGTAATAACCCATTACAAATTCAAGTTCTTAGTAGTGTCAACATAAGATTGCATCCACATACAAGACAAAACATGTAGAGTACCTCTCGAGCTAAAAATATATCACTCCCTCTTAGAAAGGGAAGTACTCGTTTCCATCACTATCATATGGTTCCATCACACTGTGCTCAGTAGAAGCTCCCTCTTCACCTAGAGCCATCCTCAACACCTGCAAAAAACTCAAACTAGAAGATCTTCTCTTGACAGTTATTCGGAACCCTGAGCTCATTGGAGAATCCATTCCACCTTTAGCATCGGTTTGATCACACTAGTTGAGCCTCCTTCCAATGCCGAGAAGAGACTCCCTCTCTTGTCTTGGAATGAAAGATTGAATCCTTGGTACAAATGCAGTCTTAGGAGCCTCCTCATTCTCCTCATCCGGCGTTTAATCATACCCTCAAGGTTTTCCTCGCAACATATACAACATGTCCATTTGATCACCGATCAACTACAATTCCACTGGGTCCACTCCCTCCCTGTAGATAAAAACATGTTCCATATTGAAAAATGTACAATATCCTACATCCTCCAAGGCTGAGACCGAAAGCAAGTTAACCATCAGCCATGGAACAAAGAGAACTCCGTCAATCTCCAGGAATCCTCCATACACAAGTGAGAATCTAACCCTTCCAACTCCACATACAACTCGTGCCATACCACCTTCATTTAACACCTGCTGGTTAAGACCTGTCTCTGTGATAATTAGGAATATTCACCAGATTCATGTCATGTGGAAAGAGGATCCACTATCCACAATCCATCTGATATCACTCCCAAATCCTCCACTACCGACACTCAAAACTAGAGTAACCAAAGAAAATTCCTTGTCATACTTGGAAGCAAAGTCCTCCATGATTGTTGTAGCAGTTGTCTCAGGCCCCTTTGATTCCTTCTTCTTATTCTTCCTCTCAGGACAATGAGAAGAAAGGTGCCCCAACTGGTTACAATAGTAACATTTGACTTTACTCAAGTCCCTCCTAGAACTTCCTTTCTTCTTTCTATTTGCAGCAAGAGAAACATTCTCATCAACTCCATATGTCTTCTGTCCACTTCTCTGAGATCCTTTCCGGATCTCCTCCTGAGTGAAATCGTCCCACAGTCTGCTTCAATATGGAATATGCTCACGACCCACCACACACTTCACAAAGACTTCCCATTCCTTGGTGAAGCCTTTAAAGGCTATCCTCACCAACTCTGAATCTGATATGAACTCTCCAACTGCATCTAGATCATCTTTCACTTGAGCTACCTGAGTAAGATAAGAAGACACACTCTCCTCCCTACCCATATTGGTATCATGCAACTTAGCCTTCAAGGCCATCTTCTGATTTTCATTCTTTGCCTCAAGTATGTTTTTAAGTGCATCCCACATCTCTTTGGTTGTCTTCTTCTCAGTCAAGTGTGGGATAAGGTGATCCTTCATCCCATCGAGAATAATCCTCTGAGCTTTGGCCTCCTTGAACTCATACAAATCCAAAGTAATAGGATATGTTGTGGGATCCACAACAATATAACTGACATAGTTCCAAATATTTTTCTCTTTGAGAACAACTGACATCTGGACCTTCCACTGCAAATAGTTTGAAATTCCATCCAACTGATCCTCAAATCTAATGCATGTAGCCATACTCCTTGTCACAACTCAAGGAAAACAATAAAAAAAATCCCCCCTTCAAACTTGCCCAAATATCTCACTTCTCACTGTCACTCAGAGCCCAAACTTTGATACCATGTAGAAATTTAAATGACAAAATCAACATGCACAAATTTTGTCATATACTTAGCAACCTAGAGATATTTGTCTTGTATGAACTCTCAAATGTCTAAAACCCACATTCAAAAATTACCATAAGCAGAAATACACATTGCTAAGTAATTATGCAACGGAATAAACACAATGAACAACATTCAATCAACCATGAATAACTTAGAAATTTAGGCAAATGCGAGGGAAAACCCCAATGTGAGGAAACCCAATGAGAGAGAGAGAGAGCTTTATTATTCAGCTTCAAGAAAGTACATATCAGGAACAATAATACACTTTCCAGCCAAGAGAAAAACCACTTACAACACCCAAACTGTCCTTCCAAATTTCTTCCTTAAAAAACATGCCAAGTTTGTACTGTTGTATGGCCCACCCAGAAAAAACAACACCTCAAAAACATAACCAAAATGTTGTTGTAAAGACTATATTTCAACAACAAATATTCCAAGCTTCCTCGATTTCCTTTCCCACACTGGCCTCGAATTGCATTCCCTCTTTTCTATTGCACGGACTATACAGATATGTATACTATGGCCTCCCTCACAATAGTAAATTACTTCACTCACAAAACATAAATTTCTTTCTTGGGAAATGTGCCCAAGATCTCTTGGGAAATGTTCCCTCCTTATTGCCCTCTTTCCTCTCTCAAGCTTACTCATAAATCTCTCTCAATCTCCTTCTCTTGTGTCTTGCACACTACCGAATGCATTCTTTTATAATTTCTGAAGATGACTTTTTACCTCCCAAGTGTCTTTTCACCTTCCCCCAACCCAAATCCAAAGGCCAAGATCTAATCTTGCCTTTACAAGATCAAGGGTCATGATTCATTCCCTCCAAAATAAATCACTTAAAATATTAAAGTACATTTCACTTTATTACATAACTGCACTTTATGAAATAAAGTCACTTTAATATTAGAAGGTACACTCCATTAAAAAGTCACTTTAATAAAAGAACCACTTTATAACAACTTTATAGAAACACATTACAAAGTTAAGTGCCTAGTAGTGTCAACATAAGATTACATTCGCATACAAGACAAAACATGAGAAGTACCTCCTGAGCTAAAAATCTAACAATGATACACTTGAAAATGCTGAAACTATACCAACCATTCAATACATCAACTAACAAGACCTATAATTCAAACAAGATTGTGAGGTTTTTCCATGCAAGAAAATATTGTGGGGGGTTGATTTTGGAGAGAGCTATATTTTTTCCATGAAAAAGGAAATACAAATTGAATATTGTTATTTTGAAAAACTATCTGGTATTTTCCATGTTTAATATAGACATGTAGGGGCTTCAAAACACTACAATCAAGGGATACGACATTTACCTCCACTTCATCAACATAGTTTGCACTTATAAAAAATGTATAGTACACTACTTAGTGATCTTGATATTTGCAACTTTATTTACATGTCCCAATGGATATGGTTGGGGATGATCATGAATTGTCAATCCAAGTTTACTTACTAGACCTTTTACTATGAGGTTTGCCTATGAACTAGAATCAAATAGAGCATCCGCCTTTGTCTTCTTAACTTAGATCTTAATATGGAATAACTTAGTCATCTACATCTCTTCCTTGGGATGAAGGTTACTTAAATTCACCTCATTTTGCATTGTAGTGCAAACAATATTTTCACCTACATTTGAGCTTCTCTCTACATGGTTTCCTGAATCCACTTCTACCAAGTTATTCTTCTTGACATCCTTCTTGTCATTCTATGGATGTAACTTCCAAAAGTTATCTTTGATGTGTCCATCAATATTACAATGATTAAAGTGATTGTTTGGATTCTTTTCATTGATGGGCAATGGTTGTTGTCTTCTTACCCTTTATTTTTCACTTTTTATTCATCCTTTCTTCAAAGCRTCTTTTTTATCTYTTTGCATGGAGCCACTTGATTATCCTTTATTTTTAACTACATTACATTAAACAAGTATGATTTTTTTAGAACACATAATTATTTTAAAATTTTATCTTAAAGAAAATCAAATACCTAAAAAAAAAAATCTAATTCTTTCTTAATAAATATAATGCCTTAATTCTTTAGAATTAAAAAATATATATTTAAAAAATATCCTATACAATACTATAGGATATATGGGAAAAATAAATTCTTCACACTTATGTTTTGTGAATATATCCACCCAAAATCCAATTACCATAAACGTCCCCTTCCCCATTTCAAAAGATATATCACTTACTTTGTATGTTTTTTCAATATATCCACCCAAAATCCAATTACCATAAACGTCCCCTTCCCCATTTCAAAAGATATATCACTTACTTCGTACTGTACACATCTTATTTTTTCAATATATCCACCCAAAATCCAATTACCATAAACGTCCCCTTCCCCATTTCAAAAGATATATCACTTACTTCGTACTGTACACATCTTATGGACCTCTCCTTCATTTTCTAAAATCATACCATTGGTCTCGGCCCAATAATCGAAAAGGTTTACCTCATAACGAAACACAATTAAACTTGAAGACGCGACATATGCGTACGCATGGCACGCTCCACTATGCAATCCGTCACTTCGTGGCCCGCCAGCGTCCTTGCGGCTATCACGAACTTTACGGCACTGTAAGTTCTTTGACGAAGCCCTGCCTGTCCTCCTCACATTCACATGCATATGAAGCCACTGCTCCTCTCTCTTCTCTTTAAATCCCTGAAGATCGAGCTGAGCCCATCCCTGTGTATCTCTATCCTTCCTTTCCTCTGCCCAGGAAAGTCAAAACTGATAGAAACCTTCTGGTTTTGCGTCGGGTTCTACAATTTGCTGAACCGCTTATATGAAAAAGCTTCCAGGAAGCAGACGCGAGGCCGCATGGAGGGCAGGTTTCCAACGGAAATACTTGAGTCGTTTGGTGGACGTGCTGTGCCGTGGGAAAATCGAATGCGCAACAACCGTCTGGGCTCGAAGTCGAGCCGTAAAATTGGCCGCGGATCTGTCTCTGGCCATGACGGCGAAGGGTCGAACCAGGTGGAGCCGGGCTATCATTGGCAAATACATTTTCAGGCTTAAGAAAACCGGTTGCAAACCACGAGTGGTTAAATCCCACGGCAAAAGGAGGTCGGCATTTGACAAAGCCAGTCCATGCAAACCGACTGTGGGTTGCAGAAGGTCCGTAAGGTGGCTGCTTGCAAAGCCCTCAAGGGCTGGTAGTAGCCTCCGCTCATGTCCTAATTGCGTGGAAGAAGCAGGAGGTACAGTGGCTTCACGTATGGAAACCCTAAGGTTGCTCGTCCCGGGAAGCCACTCGATTTCTTAAAAGAGGGCGCAGACTACACCAAGGCGATTATGATGCAGGTTCAGGCCATGCAGGCACTTGCCGACTGCTACTCAAATTCGAGTGCTGATGATTCTTTTCAGGTTTAGGTATAGCATCTAAGTGTCTAATCTATGCCTGGACAAGCAAGGGTGAAGCGTTTTGCACGCAGCTGTGTATATGTAACGGGTTGAACATAAACCTGGTTTCAATTAGCTCGCCTTATGAACAACTGTCTATATATCTTCGATTTCTTTCATAATCTTCTCCCGTATAATATACGACGGCTTATAAACTTTGAAGGTATTTGCATGCCCTTTTGGTTATCTGCCTCTATGATTGATTATTAATGTGGATTTTGTGGTAGACTTTTCCTGGAACTGTATGCGTCTCTATAGTTAATTGCTTATCAAAATTTGGAACTGACGATTGACAGATCCATCGCGTGTATTTTGTCAAATGGAGTAGATGGCCATAATGATTGTGTCGAATTACACGAAGAATATAGAGGTAATATTTGCACTCTATAAAACCTGGCCATTCACCGATCGCTTGCTATTTTCTAAAGCCGATGTTGTCGCTCCAGTTGTGAGGAATGAACTTGAGGTTGGGGTAGTGTGGAGTGAAATTTTCTGTTCGAGGGAAGATCGTATAATTACATCCTCATTCATTGCTTGAATTTTTGGCGTTTGATATGCAATTTTGAACTATGAACCTGTCGCTGCAGATATACGGTTTTTCTTTTTGGAGTTTTAGTTAGTTGGATCATGCCAACATCCCATCCTCTTTCATAGTTTTCAATCGTAATAATTTTAGAATGCCGAAGGGACTCCTTTGATACCATTGAATACCGTATCCCTTAGATAAACAGAACGTTAAGCATCTCTTTAGAGAATTCAATCTTTTGGGTTTATAATTGTTCAATTTTCTTAAAACATTGTCCTTAACTCAAAATTCCTTCGAATAAGTTGTAAATTTGTCCGTTGTATGAGAAATATTAGTTGATGTTTCCTTACACGGACAAATTTATCCGTTTTATGAGAAAGAAAAAGAAGATGCAATTAGTAGTCAAGTAACCATGTGAAAAGGAATTATTATTCTATTCGTCTTTATCAGTTGTATGAGAAAGAGAAAGAACATGTAGTTAGTAGTCAAGTAACTATGTGAAGACGGATTATTATTCTATTCGTCTTTTACCATGGTAAAGAGCCGTTTTCATTGGTTGCTACATGTGTAATTTCAGTTCTCCATACAAATATTGTTTGTAGAGAAATCTTTAGTTGGGTATTAACATTTTAGAGTTTTGTTGTCTACGATTAATAGATCATTGGTCATTTTGGTATTTTTGTAATTACTCTCAAAAGGGTGTAGTTTGTCAAGTTTACTATTTTAAATCAATTTTGGATTTGTGTTTTGGTATAAATAAATACAAAATAATCTACATAGAAATCACAAATTACAATAATACAAATTTTTACTGGCTATAACACTTAATCTCACATATTTATATTGGCAGTAATGACAATTGCAAAATCACACATACAAAGAAAAAAAAACCCAAAAAGATTCTCCTGAATTTACTGTAGAATATCCACTCATGTAGTCCTCGTTGTCAAAATCCAATTGGCTGCTCCAAACCCCTAATTGCATAGGTCCTTGTCAGACACAGTTGGTCATCTAGTGGGGCCTCATCGTACAATGTTTACTCGACTTGGAGGGATACCTTCAACCCTGGTTTCTCCAAACCCTCCTAAAACCTGCAAATGTTTGGGCTTGACCTCATCTAGAAAGTTCCATAAACCTCCTGTGTATTTCGGTATTGCTCCAATTGTAAGAAAAACTCCAAGTGAAGCTCCAATGGTAGTTCTAGATGGACTCCCCTCTTCTCCGAGCAGGTTGGGTATTGCACCACTGAAACTAGACCGCAGTAGTGGAAGGGTTTTGCTAAACCCCAATGAAACAATGGCTCCAAGAGCACTAATCAAGTATTCAAACAAATCATAATTCCAAAGAGAAGCGTTACCCCTCTATTTATCCTTCCTCAAGGCCTTGTAGATATTTACCTTTTTTTACCAAATCAAACCCTCACTTTATTTTCCCTCCAAATTCATTTAAATATAATTATTTATCTTATTTCATGTCACTTTAGGATTTGACATTCTTTTAACTTAGTGACACCAAATAAACCTCCTTGACTCTTTTTTTTCCTGATTTCCTATAGCTTACAGGAGTCGTATAGGCTATTGATTCATCCTCCATCATGATCAATTGGAAGGGAACATTACAGTCCTCCCTTTCCAAGATTGCTTTTCCTAAAACAACTCAGGTTGTTGTAAGATCTACTCTCCTTCCCAAGTAGCATATTCTGCGGGAAATCCTCTCCTTACAACCAAATACTCTCGAATGACTCTGCTCCTCAGCCTCCATTCTCTAACATCAACAATCCTCTCGAGAGCTAGAACCAACTGCCCTTCCTCATCTAGTGGAGGAAGCTCTGTTGAAGCAGTGATCTGTTGTCCCAATGCCTTCTTGAGGTAAGATACATGGAAGGTCTTGTGGATTGTACTACCCTTTGGTAACTTCATCTTGTATGCTACCTCCCCAAATCTCCTAATCACTCTGTAGGGTCCATAAAAATGAGGCTTTAGCTTCTCTGAACCACTATTATTAAGAGACAACTGTCTGTAAGGGTGCAACCTCATAAATACTAGGTCCCCAACCTCAAATTTGCATTCTACCTTGTGCCTATCTGCATACATCTTCTACTGATTTTGAGCGGCCTGCAAATTTTCCTTGAGGACTCTCAAGATGTCCTAGCTTTCCTGCAACCAATCTTTGGCCTTGGGAGCATTATTCTTCCTGAAACCCAAATCCACAAAAGATGGATCATAATATCTGTACAATGCCCTAAATGGGCTCATCTCGATGGACATGTGATGAGTGGTATTGTAACAAAGCTCCCTGAGATGTAACCACTTTATCAATTCCTACTCTTGTTGAGACACATAGTTCCTTAAATACCCCTCGATCCATTTGTTTACTATATCAGTCTTTCGATCTGTCTAGGGGTGGTAGATAATGCTAGTGTCAACTCTGTCCCAGATAACCTAAACAACTCCCATCAAAACACGTTGAAAAACCTACTATATCGGTCACTCACTATGTTCCTCATAACACCATGGAGTCGGCACACCTCCCTGAAGAATAGATATGTTACCTCAGATGCACTATACTCTAAAGGAATGGAAAATAAGTGTGCATATTTAGTCAATCTGTCCACTACCACGTAGATATAGTCCCTGCCATGCACCTTTTGCAATACTGCGATGACATCCATGGAAATGTTATACCACTTATGCTCCAGAATCGATAATGGTTGAAGAAGTCTCGTAGGATGTGTATATTTTGACATGTTCTATTGGCAAGTCATGCACTCCCTCACATGACAAAGTACATACACATTGAGATGCTTCCAGGAGAATATCTCCCTCACCTTCATGTACGTCTTTAGATACCTTTGGTTCCCTGCCAGTGGTACATCATGTACTGCCCTCAAAATATTACCCTTGAGTTTCGAATCAGCGAAAAGATAGATCTTGTCTTTTTAGTAGATGATGTCATCTGCTACCCTGTACTTGTCATCCTGAATGTTACCCTCCATCAACTCACAGGCAAAGGTGTTCTTGGAGTATTCCACCAAAAGAATGGACTTCCAGTCTGCTAATATCTATCATGGAGAAACTTGCAGGTCTCATGGATAAGGCATCAACAACTACGCTCTTCTTCCCCTTTACACACTCAATGTCAGAATCATATATTTGCATCTTACTCACCCATTTTTGTTGTCTCTCATTGAGATCCCGCTGCTCCAAAAAATATCTCAAGTTGTTGTGTTCAGTCCTAACCACAAAGCATCCTCCTACCAGATAGTATCTAAACTTGACCAATGCGTGTGTGATGGCCAACATATACTTATCATATATCAGTTAAAGCTTGTCTATATCTCTTATGTTTCTTCTCTCAAAACCTATCAGGTGTCATTTCTGCATCAATACTACTCCTATCCCCTCATCGGATGTGTCACACTCCTAGACCAAAGGATGGGTGAAATATGGGAGTGATAATATTGGGCAAGTGCTCATCACCCTCTTCATTCTGTCAAATGATATCTATGGGTCCTCTGATAATAAAAAATCCCACTTCTTGATGAGGTTTGTCAATGGTGCAACCAATTGTGAAAATCCTTTCACAAAGCACCTATAATAATTGTATATCCTGAAGAATCCTCACATATATGTGAGTGATCTGCTTGTGGGAAAATATAAGATTGTCTGAATCTTCTCTTGATGTACCTTTAATCCCTCAACACCAATCACATGCCCCATATAGAGGATCTTTGTCAACCCAAAATCACACTTTACCTCCTTGGAAAAAAGCGACTACTCCTCCATAATGGTGAAAATCTCGTCAATATGCTTCAAATGTTACTCCCACATCCCGTTGTAGATCATAAGATCGTCAAATAACACCAACAAGAATTTCCTCAACTCTTTGTTGAAGATATGTTCCATGCCCGACTAAAAGGTAGTTGGTGCGTTATTCAGACCGAAGGGAATGACTAGAAACTCATAGTGCACATAATGACACCTAGATGTTGTTTTATGGATATCCCCCCTCTCTGACCCAAATATGGTGGTATCATGATCGCAGATCAACATTTGAGAAGTACACTTCCCCATGAAGCTCGTCTATCATCTCATCAATCCTAGGTATTGGGTATCTATTTTTTATGGTCTTCTTGTTTATTTGATCTAGGTGGATATCGGTGGCCACCCACGTCTTCCAACTAGCTCAAAACAATTTTCTAACAATTTTGGCAATTTACTATTTTTAGTAGTTTTAACTTCTGGGGCCATTGTGAGGGCCTAAATGAAGGTTTTTAGGGATATATATTCTCAATGATAGCTGAAGGCATGATTGATCCCCCAAAATTAATCTCCTCGACGAAACCTTTCCAACGGGCTATCATATGCCTAAAACGAAGATCGTATGCAAAAGTTACGACCCTGGGAAGTTGATGTACTAACTTACCTAAACGGGGCCCACATGACTTTTGGCACTTCATCTCCTAGGGTTAGGTTTTTGGCATTCATTTTTATTGTAAAAATTCCTTCAGAGCCTTATTGTAATCATCTTCTTGTGAATGAGTGCAACCGTCACATCTCTTCTCATAGATAAGCCGCCACCATTCCAACAAGCTTGTTTCCGATGCATTTTACAGTTTCATCTTATTTCCTTATTGAATAGAAAACCAATTTTACTATATCTCTGTTATTTTGTGTTAAGCCCCTGTTAATAATCTGTATTCATTTCGTTCTGCTCATAAAAT
>SNQJ01S0009493.1:2034-27455 GCA_010110895.2 Picea sitchensis | reverse complement strand
TGCAATTCCAGTTGCACAATCACATGCACAAAGTAAAACAAAAGCCGAAATGTCTCCATAACCCTCCTAAATCCACTACAGAATATCCACTGTTGTAATCCTCGTTGTCCAAATCCAAACGGTTGTTGAAAACCCCCGATCCCAGAGGTCCTCAGGGGACACAATCAATCATCTAGGGGGGTCTCCTGGGACACCCTTTACTTGACCCGCGGGGATTATTTCAACCACAGATTCTCCAAACCCTCCTGAAACCTATAAATGTTTCGGCTTGGCCTTCTCTAGAAAGTTTTGTAAACCTTTTGTGTACTTCAATATCTGTCCAAATGTAATAAAAACTCCCAAGTGAAGCTCCATTGGTAGTCCTTGATGGACTCCCATTTTTTCCAGCTAGGGTGGGTATTGCACCACCGAAACTAGATTGCAATAGTGGAAGGGTTTTGCTAAACCCCAATAAAACAATGGCTCTAAGAGCACTAATCAAGAGTTCAAACAAATAATAATGCTAAAGAGAAGGGTTACCCCTCTATTTATCCTTCCTCCAATCCTTCTATATCTTTCCCTTTTTTTTTGACCAAATCAAATCCTCACTTTATTTTCCCTCAAATTTCGTGTAAATATAATTCTTTGTTTTATTTATTATCACTTTAGGATTTGTRAATATTTTAACCTAGTGACACCAAATAAACCTCCTTGAATCTCTCTTTCCATATTTACTATATCCTATAGGAGTTGTATAGTTTATTGAGTCATCCTCTGTCATGATCAATTGGAAGGGGACATTATAGTCCGAAGCTCTAGAGGACTGATGCTAAGAGGGCCAATATCACTTAAGGAAAACTCCAACTAGGTTCAAAATTCGTAGAGGAATGATGCTAGATGAATTAGTGTCACTTCAAGAAAAAAACCCAATATATGATCTCTCCACTATGCTCAGTTAAGCTTCGAAGGGGTTATCTCCTCGACTTCCCTTTGTGTGACCTCATGTTTGACTCCTGTGTGAGAGGAGCTTCCGGATATACTTATGAGAAATTCGGTTTTACACTCACTAGATCAGACTCCTAAGTTTTTTTTGGCCTTGGATAAATTAACTCTCCAACCTAAACCAAGGCCCTAATACTAAATTATTTTATGAACCCTATAAACAGTCTATAAAATTTCAAGTTTCGAAGCAGTTGTTTTTTACTCAAAGGGTATGGAAGTGAAATTGATGCTGTTTGAGACTCTTGCAAAAAATGGAATTTGTAAGAACAATGTCAAAGAAAACTTTGCACTAATTCTTCAATGAAAATGTGTTTCAAAAAAGAGAAAAAATGCATGAACAATCCTTCAAACCTTGAAATGAATTTTTTTCCTTTCGTGATGCAAAATGGACATTGCACTAAAGACTTGAGTTCTAGTAAGCTATTTCTTTTCTAGAAAAGTTCAAAGGTAAAGGGAACAAGAGAAAAACAACCAATAACCAAGTTATTTTGTCTTTTATGTTACTAAAAAGAAATGAAACACAAATAGAATGAAATTATTTCTTTCTTTTTAGGAAAAAAGGGAATACAGAAAAGAGGAAAAAAGAAAGCAATATAAAAATACTAGAAGGCAACAAAAAATTGGAAGCAAAGCCCAAAGTCTCAAGACTAAAATTTCAACCCACCTAAAAAACTTTATAAGAAAAAGAGTAACCAAATAAAAAGCAAGATTTTTTTAGCATGATTTTGAGGTTTTCAGAAACTTAATACAACATTCAAAGAAAAAAGCAACCAAAAAAGTTTCAAAAGTTATTGAACAATCAACCTAGATATTCCCAAAATTCATAGAATGGCCCAAAAACTAATTTCTCAGAAAAATAAGCGATTGTACACACGGTGAATAACATATATACGCTATAAGAACCAAATCAAATCGCATATATACACGATTCAAACAAAAGAAAAACATGTATGGTTTGAAAAAACTAACAAAAAAGTTGCAAACTCAAGGGAAGCTTCCAGAAACTAGAGAAGGCTTATGGGATAACAATTTCTTTGAAAACCATCTCAAGAAACAAGAAACCCACAAAAATCAAGATAACACAAGATAACTGAAACCGACCCAAACTAGGAGAAAAGATCTCCAATATGGTCACCAATTCTATTACGGGATTCTAAACCATATGACCTTGGGTCTATGTCACTATAGAGCAAGACTGCATCTAAAAGACTGAACTTACCCTCCCACATACAAACTTATAAATAAATAACTTGTTGGAAGAGACAAATAAAAACCTTGTACCTTGCATCCAAACTTTTGGTGTAGATCCCCGCTTTCAACCTTTGATTTCATCCCGATCCTTGTTTTTAATACCCTACAAAAGAAGATCAAGTATATATTGCAATAAGGTAGTTGTCAAATCAAGTTATGCATACAATGTGTAAATTCAAATATGTAAAGCAGGTTTAACATATATGAATAGATTGAACAAAATTACACTTATATAGAGGGAAATAGAACTTTGTTATTGAACAATAAAAGTAGGTAATTTACAACCTGACTCTACCCATCGACACTATCTCGAAGCCAACCATCTTGGTTCCTCCACTAGACTCTTCAAACATTAACTCAACAAAGTGATTCTTCCTCAAATGACCCAAAAGGGATGGGAACACACCCAATGATCATATAGGAGAGAGGAAGGAACCCTCGAAAAACAAGTGTCCAAATTAGGGGATGCTACTCAAAGGTTCAGGGAATAGGGGATATTGTAGATCAACAACATAATATTGCACCAAGGTTGTCTCTCCTCATCCATACCCCCATAGGAGATTATATATCATCCTAAAGAGGTTGAGATGGTTGTATTCCATTATGTATGGGAAAATTAAATTTTAGGAACAAGCCTAACAGAAAACCTCACCAAAAAGTGTGGAATATTTTATTTTTTCACAAAATTGGGGGTATACACGATTTGTACACTGGAAAATAGCACATATATGTAGTTTGCACATGGGTGAATAACGTATGCAAAAAAAAATATTGTTTTTTAGATTATTTTGATGACGGAGAGTGGGACTTAGGTTTGCAAGTTGAGGGATGGACTAGGCCATCTCACAAATGAAATTTGGTGTGGTAATTTGTGCTATAACAACTGGTTAATTTCAAAGGAAAGGGACTCCCCTTATTGCATTAAAACTACACGAATTCCATGCCTTGAGATATCATATTCCACAATAAAGTTTTTTGTGAAGTCTGGGGCATGGCCATAAATGGAGTCATACACATATCCTCCTTATCTTTTCAAAATTTTTGGTTTCTTATTAAGTCCAAGAAAATGCCTCATTTTTTAATAAATCTATTAGAGGTGCTACTATTTGATCATAATTCCTTACAAACTTATGGAAATATCCTATCAATCATAAGAATCATCAAATATTCTTCAAGGTTTTTGGAATTGGTTTTTCCATCATAGAGTTAACTTTGTTAGTTTACACATTTACACCTTTACAAGATACAGAAAGACCCATAAATTACACTTATTGAACCCCAAAGGAATGTTTGGAAGGATTTTCATATCGTTTTTTCTCTTCCAGTAGTTTGAAAACCATTTCAACATGTTGTACATGTTCTTTCCATGATTTCTTGTAGATTAGTATATCATAAAAAACTAGCACAAATGTTTTGAGCAAGGGCTTGAAAATATAATTCATGAAGCTTTGAAATTTTGAAGGTGCATTAGTAAGGCCAAATGGGATCACCAAAACTCATAATGACCTTCATGTGTTCTAAAGGATATTTTGGGAATGTATTCTTTCCCCATTCAGTGATATCAAGGGTGGAGATACAACTTAGGAAAATGAATTCTTCCTTGCAATTCATCTAATAATTTGATAAATCATTGGAATAGGAAACTTATCTTTAATGCTAATATTTTGAGTTGTCTATAATACGGATGCATACGCCATAAACCCTCTTTTTTTGTAACCATCACCACTATGTAAGGGAAAGATATTTGGCTTGGTTGAATGATGTTGTCCTCTAACATTTCTTGAATCGTAAGCTCAATCTAACTCTTTTGTGCATATGGGTTTCTACAAGGCCTAATGTTAGGCGATGCACTTCTTGGTTGAAAATGAATAGCATGGTCACGATCTAGAGAAAGTGGAAGACCCTTAGGAATCTCTTCAAATACCTTCGAATGATTCTAAATAACGTTTTTGAGATCCATTGGAACAAAAGATCTAGATGTTTGAACATCTAGTGAGAGCAATTTTTCAAGTACACCATGATGTCCCATTTTTAGTAATTTTTTCATGTTATTAAAGATTACAAATTTAGAGGGATTCCCTTTGATACCATTGAGTTCATTTTCCTTGTCTTATAAGGAAAATATCATGAAAATTTATTGAAAATTAATATCTAATGTTACCAATTACTGTAACCATTGGACCCCTAATAAAACATCTAGTGTACTTAAACCAAAAACTTCGAAGAATTCACAACAAATATAGTTAAAAACCAAATATCACAAGAGAAAACAGATATAAACAGTAAGAAATATCTCTTTTATAAGAAAAAATAGAGAGTTGTGTTCACTTTCATCTTCAAGTGGGAAACCTCTAAGAACAATGCTCCAAATACAATAAAAATTATTGAAGAAACAATACATAACCATCTACTCAATATATATCTATCCATAGAAAATATTAACTATCTATGGGCTCCTCATAATGAGGTTTGACCAACTACTTTGGCCCTTATTACTAAAAATGACCCTTTATTACAATGAGTGAATATTGACTAACTATTTAATGGGCCTTATTCAAGGAATATGGTCTGATACATTAATAAAGTATATAAGTGAGGAGGTTAGGGTAGGACCCTAACATTCCCTCCCCCTTCAAGAGTGTAATTGACATCAAGGATGAAGGATAGGAAATTGTTTTAGAATTGTCGTCAGTTCCCAACTGACATATTTTGGTTTCATATATTTCCACTAGATTGATACTTGATCATTCACTAGCACAAGTGGTTCTCTCTAATATCCAACACTTCTTCTGGTTGGAGATAAATCGAACCTTGTTTACCAAGTTTTGGTAGTTTGGTCTACACTTTTCAATTTGAGGCCACAACTTTATTCAAATAGGACACATGAAGTATTAGATGAATCTTATAGTGGGTTGGGAGAGCCATCTTGTAGGTGACCCAACTAATGCATTGTATGATCTGATAAGGACAATAAAACATAGGCGATATCTTATGGGGAATTTTATCTTTGAGTTATGTATGTTTATAGAATTGCAAGTGAAGAAATACTTGACCCATTTATTAAAATAATTTTTATATCTATGTTGACTAACTTGTTTCATTCAATTTTGCATTGTAAACAAGTTGTCCTTGAGGATATGGGTAATGGATTCTCTAGTTTGAAGTGTTCTATATACTTCAAGAACCTTGGAGGTTAATGATAAAAAGGATGCCACTGATAGGGTTTTTGGCAATAAAAAACTTCATATGGTATGATTTTAGTATATCCATGATAAGTGGTTGTTGGGGAATAGGGTGGAACATGACATGAAATAGGAAACACAGTACTATAGATAATCGAAGAGGAGAAAAAAAGTTTCGAAGACAAAGGGTGGTGTCTAAAGACACCATTACAACACTTAAGTAGAGTGCACTATGATCATAACATCATAGTGAATTTTGCACATATTGATTTGCATGATATATTTTCATAATCTATATATGATAGTGACCCAAGGGGCTATTTATAGCCTTGGGATCTAACCAACTTCCATAGAATCTAGAATATCCTATCCACATTTAGTCATCGTCTACTAGAGTCAACTCTTCCAAATATTCCCTATAGAGTCGGATCGAAAAGGATTCTCGACCCAACTACCTACACATCCCACTCATAGGCGATTATTGGGTTGGTCTATCCACTTCCCAAATATATTTTATTGTTGGTCGAATATTTGATCGATAGGCATTTCGACTACTTGACTGACTCATGTAGTGTGTTGGTCGATTGCCCTAGATGTGGGTCAACCTCTCAACCGAATAAACCTAGGAGATGTGTGATGAACCATTACTAATTGATGTTCCAACACTCCCCAATCAACACATTGTTGAGCACTCAACACACCCTAAAAATTCTATGTCAAATTTTACTTTTTGGGTACCACTTGATCTTTTTGCATTGTCAAAATTCGACTTCAATATGGAAAATGTTGCCTTTGATTATCATTCTGAATCTCATTAAGTATTCCAAATTTTGGTTGAATCTGTGAAAACCAATAACTTAAAAGACTAACATTTAAATGAAGAATCGACAGTCAAAACATTTCCCTAACGCGCTCAAAGATTCGGCATCGGGAAGAATTAAAAAATGAAAGAGAATCACTCGAGAGAACCGAGGCCGTCGAGCGCCAATCTTCGTCAGCTTCGACAGAAGGGAGTTTTTCTTTCGTGACATGCATCACACAAGGATATTGTCGATGACCAATCCCTTCATCATTGATAAAAGGCTAAAAGAGTAACTGTTAATGACGAAATGAAGGCTTCGCCGATAGCTGATCCCCGATACCTTTCGGCGTCGGCAGTCCCAGGTTTATTTTAACATACGCATATTATTGAAACCCTGATTCTGAATGATGAACACGACCAAACCACCTATCCTCATGTTCCACGTGTATTTTCTATATTGGATAAAACGTATGATCTAGTTTTACCTTGAGTAGTTATCGGTTCCCGAGGCTCAAGTTGCACCCTCTGTTATTTTTTTCCACATCAACACCGTACGATGAAATCGATCAGCGCCAGAATTTATTATCAAAAGGATACCAATGAAAAAATTCACCACGCATCACCGATCCATGATCTGTCCACTAAGAAAGCAATGCGATGAGACGTTTTAGTGCTAAGATATGTTGGATTCAAAGCATTTAAAGAACTAATTAATTCCAAATCTCGCATTAGTTATTAATTCTTTCATGGATCAAATCAACCATTTGAAATAGAGCACATTACCCTCCATGCCTCCACCGTCAACCCATGAAGAATTGAATTGCAGAGATTCAATGGTAGATTTCGTTTGATTTTCACTCATAACCCGAGTTAATTGGATGATACGACATGACAACTTCTTCCCCATTTAAATTCTTTCAAGTTGTTCATAAACAATATCATTGTGCGCAAAGAAGTTCAGAGCATCTAGAGGAGTGAGACAAGAAATTCAAAAAAAGTTTCCAAGATCCTGTGAGTATTAAACAATAGGTTTAGCAAGGGTTACAGGTATGTACCAGTTTATGGAATTTTTCATGCTTGAATTCATACAGTTTTATTCGATGTTACTCTATACACATGCCTAAAGGATTTATTCCGATTGCATGAACGATGCCTCCAAGAAAGTTGAATACTAGGCAATCGTCAAGGGAGCCAAAGCAAAAGGAAGATAGGTGGGTACGAGTGACCCTGAATTTATAGATATTGATGAAATTGACGGGTTGGACAACCTTAAATTCACAATGCCACCAGCTGGATCACCGACAGCTGTGGAGACTCAGCCAAAAATAGTCTGGGTATCAGTGGAAAGAAGCGCATCAAACCCTTTGAGCAATTTTATAAAGATATATGATGATGATGAAATCCCATAAGTATCTCTCGGGACCCCTGTGCACATAGAAGAAGAAAAGGGACCAAAGAATACATCTTCTCCTATCCCCGAGGTCCAAATCCCAGAGGTCCCATAGAAAGAAAAGGAAGTTGAGGGTGTCCGAGACAAAAAAATGCCTGATGTGTCAGAGTCTCAAGCTAACAGTCTGAAAAAATCGCTGGTGTCGGACGAGCCAAAGAAAGGAGCACCGCGAAAGGAAGTCGGTGTTCTGATGGTCGATGAACAAGTAAGTATCGAGTCTATCCCCAAAACCTCTATTTCACTTGGTACTCAGACACCGGATGGGTGACAGACAAAAGTTGAACCTTCGAAGCATAACAAGGAAGTTCAAGAACCCATCCTTGAACAAGTATACACCGACAAAAGTCTGGGAAACACAATCAGATGTGGGGATCAGTAGATTCTAGAATCTGTGGATGAAGTAGCCGACATACATGCTATAACTTATGATCGAAGGAAGAAGGATATCATCCAGAGAACCACCAAGAAGAGGAGGATCACTTTAGATCGCTCCATCCTCACCACTATGGAGNGCCCTAGATGTGGGTCAACCTCTCAACCGAATAAACCTAGGAGATGTGTGATGAACCATTACTAATTGATGTTCCAACACTCCCCAATCAACACATTGTTGAGCACTCAACACACCCTAAAAATTCTATGTCAAATTTTACTTTTTGGGTACCACTTGATCTTTTTGCATTGTCAAAATTCGACTTCAATATGGAAAATGTTGCCTTTGATTATCATTCTGAATCTCATTAAGTATTCCAAATTTTGGTTGAATCTGTGAAAACCAATAACTTAAAAGACTAACATTTAAATGAAGAATCGACAGTCAAAACATTTCCCTAACGCGCTCAAAGATTCGGCATCGGGAAGAATTAAAAAATGAAAGAGAATCACTCGAGAGAACCGAGGCCGTCGAGCGCCAATCTTCGTCAGCTTCGACAGAAGGGAGTTTTTCTTTTGTGACATGCATCACACAAGGATATTATCGATGACCAATCCCTTCAGCATTGATAAAAGGCTAAAAGAGTAACTGTTAACGACGAAATGAAGGCTTCGCCGATAGCTGATCCCCGATACCTTTCGGCGTCGGCAATCCCAGGTTTATTTTAACACACGCATATTATTGAAACCCTGATTCTGAATGATGAACACGACCAAACCACCTATCCTCATGTGCCACGTGTCTTTTCTAGATTGGATAAAACATATGATCTAGTTTTACCTTGAGTAGTTATCGGTTCCCGAGGCTCAAGTCGCACCCTGTGTTATTTTTTTCCACATCAACACCGTACGATGAAATCGATCAGCGCCGGAAGTTATTATCAAAAGGATACCAAAGAAAAAATTCACCACGCATCACCGATCCATGATCTGTCCACTAAGAAAGCAATGCGATGAGACGTTTTAGTGCTAAGATATGTTGGATTCAAAGCATTTAAAGAACTAATTAATTCCAAATCTCACATTAGTTATTAATTCGTTCATGGATCAAATCAACCATTTGAAATAGAGCACATTACCCTCCATGCCTCCACCGTCAACCCATGAAGAATTGAATTGCAGAGATTCAACGGTAGATTTCGTTTGATTTTCACTCATAACCCGAGTTAATTGGATGATACGACACGACAACTTCTTCCCCATTTAAATTATTTCAATTTGTTCATAAACAATATCATTGTGCGCAAAGAAGTTCAGAGCATCTAGAGGAGTGAGACAAGAAATTCGAAAAAAGTTTCCAAGATCCTCTGAGTATTAAACAATAGGTTTAGCAAGGGTTACAGGTATGTACCAGTTTATGGACTTTTTCATGCTTGAATTCATACAGTTTTATTCGATGTTACTCTATACACATGCCTAAAGGATTTATTCCGATTGCATGAACGATGCCTCCAAGAAAGTTGAATACTAGGCAATCGTCAAGGGAGCCAAAGCAAAAGGAATATAGGTGGGTACGAGTGACCCTGAATTTATAGATATTGATGAAATTGACGGGTTGGACAACCTTAAATTCACAATGCCACCAGCTGGATCACCGACAGCTGTGGAGACTCAGCCAAAAACAGTCTGGGTATCAGTGGAAAGAAGCGCATCAAACCCTTTGAGCAATTTTATAAAGATATATGATGATGATGAAATCCCATAAGTATCTCTCGGGACCCCTGTGCACATAGAAGAAGAAAAGGGACCAAAGAAGACATCTTCTCCTGTCCCCGAGGTCCAAATCCCAGAGGTCCCATAGAAAGAAAAGGAAGTTGAGGGTGTCCGAGACAAAAAAATGCTTGATGTGTCAGAGTCTCAAGCTAACAGTCTGAAAAAATCGCTGGTGTCGGACGAGCCGAAGAAAGGAGCACCGCGAAAGGAAGTCGGTGTTCTGATGGTCGATGAACAAGTAAGTATCGAGTCTATCCCCAAAACCTCTATTTCACTTGGTACTCAAACACCCGATGGGTGACAGACAAAAGTTGAACCTTCGAAGCATAACGAGGAAGTTCAAGAACCCATCCTTGAACAAGTATACACCGACAAAAGTCTGGGAAACACAATCAGATGTGGGGATTAGTAGATTCCCGAATCTGTGGATGAAGTAGACGACATACATGCTATAACTTATGATCGAAGGAAGAAGGATATCATCCAGAGAACCACCAAGAAGAGGAGGATCACTTTAGATCGCTCCATCCTCACCACTATGGAGAAAAATTTGATAAACACAGAATATGCCAGAACATCCAAGCTTATCGACGCGGGGATGGTGATATCCGATGCCACCCTGGATAGAGCTAAAAGAGATGAAAAATAGTTGGTCGTCTCCCTGAAAGAGATAGAACATTTGCGTCACTTGGCTAAGTACTATCAGGACACCACTCTGGCCGCAATGTATCTAAGGAATGAATTGAAGGAAGCCTATAGTAGGTTCATAGATGAGTGACACCTATTCACTAAAGGGATATCGAGCTCCATGAAGATACCATCATGGCACTCACGACGCAAAAGGATATGGAGCAGTGGTATGAAAAAGTGCAACAAGCCATGGAGAGAGTAGACTACATTGGTGCAGGTCAACAGGGCCGAGATAAATAAGAACATGACATTAAGGTGTTGAACGAAGGCAGTCTTGACCGCATAAGGAAAGCGACCGAGTATTGGGTGAAAAATTCTTGGGAACCACACCGAGATATTCAAGAGAAACAAGCCAAGTATGAGAAACACTGGATTAAGATCAATCGGGTGATTAAACAGATTGGACTTCCCGAGTTCAGAACACCCAATGACTTTGTCGACTTGCGCGACATAGTCGAATAACACACCAAGTAAGATGCATCATGGGAAAAAATACTAGAAAAGGTGGTGGACACAACGCCAGGGAAGGTATGACAATTCATGAAACACCCGATCAAATCTTGGGCTATGATGCAACAATTAAGTGCCAGTCTGGTGAAGTATCGGTCACATGCAATAGAGATAAGGGATATCTACGCAGCCTCGATGGAACAACATAGATTTCCATACACCAAAACCTATGAGGAGTTGTTCATCAGTTGGTCGGAGTATGAGAAGAGTCATCGTTTTAAAGCGATATCTTGAGATGACTGTTAGAAAACTATTAGGAGAGAATGCCACATGGCTAATTTTTTTTCTTAACTACACTTTAGCCATTATTTTTAGTTAATTTTATGTTATAAATAAGAGAATCAACCGATTAGTTAATGGTTGATGGTTGTTGCAATAAACTCTCTTTTCTAGTTTGTTAAAAATTATTTTGAAGCTTCCTTTAATTGAGAAGTCCTTCTGGACTAGAGATAAGTTATATTTTCATCAAATGCATGTATGATTGGATGTGGAGAAGAACTATTTCCTATCTTGTCTCATGAATGTATGTTGTAACAAGTAAGAGCTATTAAATCTATTGATAAGTTATCTGATGCAATGTTTTTATAGCTCTTTTCTCTAATGATGAAGATGAATCGTTGTGTTATTATATGATGAATGATTAGAGTAGGTGAATTATTTTTCTTGCCATAATCTTATTACATGTGTGTTTTCTTCTGCTAATTAGTATCTCATACATAAATTGGAATATTCACATGGTTAATGTATTAGTACTAGGACTATGGTAGACGATCGGTGTCTTCATGCTTGAGCAACAGGTTATCCCAAGCCTAGCCTCTTCTTTAGTATTTAGAACATTTTCCCGTTTTGTTGCCAAGTTGGTTTATAATGGCTTCCATCTTAATATTGGTCCCACCTAAGAGAAAAAACAAAGAGAGAAAGTCCAAACTGAAGGAGACACCTTCGCAATAAAACGTAAATCCCATCGATTAATTGGCCGGATCGCAAGATCTAGAGAACCATTCAACTATTAAATACTGCAGAGTCTAATTGGGCCTTGGTGGCAGGTTTGGTTTGTAATGTTGAATTAAAGGGATTTAGGACCCATCAACAGAATTGGATCTAGAAGGAGGGATGACGAATGAATGGTTGAACACATATTTCACATAATATTTCAGACAACTTGTAGATTCAAAACAACCCACATTCATGGCTAGTCATTCCCATGATAGACCACACACACTGAGTACTCCTGAAACAAGTAACTCACCCCAGCCCGAGAAAGAACACTTGTTACCTGACATACCTTACGCTCTCCCTCACGAGGAATTAAATCAATTCAAAAGAATCACAAGAGCATACACCCGACAGATCGGTCCGTTGTCTTTAGCTCCAATACTTCCTCGAAGACAAAAAATAAGTAGACTAGTGGTCAATAATCCTGACAAGGTTTTCATGCACACAATATAAGACCTAATAGATTTTTCAATCATCGAAATCGAACATCCTCTTAATTTGATCCCCAAAACGCCAACCGATGACGTCTTTGAACTAGATGATTTTTCGGAAGAGGAGGAGTTTAACTCAGAATCCAAAGACATGGAAGATCACAATGACCATGATGAAGAAAGGGGAAACCCACCTCAGAAAAATAAAACTTGGTTGTCCAGAGAATATTTGGCCATGCCGGGGAGAGTCCATAACCTTCCCCGACATCCAGAGAAGTTACTTCCTAAGTTTGATCCCGAGACCTCAGGATTTCCTTAAGATCATATGAATAAATTTATACTAGCGATCAGACTTATGAATGTCCAACATGAAGACATAGTTTGCAGGTTGTTCCCATACACTTTTGAGAACTCAACCTCCACATGGTATTTTAACCTACCTGTAGGATCCATAACTAGTAGAACAAAGTTTGAAAAGGATTTTCTAGATAAATTTGTCGAAGAAGCCATTGCAGGAGCTTTGATGGTTGAATTGTTTGCAGTGACCATGAGTTCAAAAGAGAAGGTTAAATATTTCAATCAAAGATTCACAACTGTTTTGAACAAATTCCAACTTGAAGCTAAACCAACTCAGGAGATGCAAATCGAAGTATATGCTAACGCCCTCTCAGCTTTTATTTCCATGTTTGTGAAGATGGCTTCCAAACGAACCCTGGCTGAGAATTTTGAAGAAGCCAAAACGATAGAGTTCCAAATGAAGGTATGTAAGGAAGGCCAAGTCTCGTTAGTTAAAAAATAAGTTTAACCTCCCCCCAGGAGATGACTCCTTTTGACTAGACCACGAGGGAAACAAGAAGAACAAGCTCCTGAAAATGGTAATGGAAATATATAAGACCTACAACACATGGTTAAGAAATTATGAAATGAAATCATAGACATGAAGAGAAACATGGGGGAAGGAAACCAATGCCAAAGGCCTTATAAGCCTTTCTTTAAAAGAAACCTGTCATTCAAAGCAATTGGACCTCCCCCAGCTAACTTAAATATCAATTTGGGAATTGTAGCATCTGATTCTTTCTATACTTATCACCAAGAAAAGCACTCTGAAAGAGACTGCCCTCAATGGGTGCATGCCATGAATTTGATGGCCAATCGGTTTCTTGATGAAGTCTCCTTGACCGAAAAACCAAGCGGGTCGGTTATGAATGTTGTTGATCACGAAGAGATTGATCCACCAAAATATACAACCATGCTGATATGGGATCCTGACCTAATTATGCCTTCCGACGACCTATTTGAGTCTCAAGAACCCCTCGTAGAGGTCTCAGTTGTGAAAATTTGTAGTAAAGGTCCACCTGTGTCTAAAGATCTCACTACTATCCAAACATCCGGGGAAAAGACAACCCCTGGTCACCAGAAAGCACCCTTTTCTCGCTGTAAGAACCCTATAAGCATCCATACCCGAGAATCGCCCAAACTTGATTACAACGTAGTTGAATATTTGAAGAAGTTGAGGGCTAATATATCAGTTATGGACATTTATAGGATCCCTCGACAAAAGGAATTCCTATTACAATCTTTGAACTCAGTAGAAAATCCTACAACAAGCACTGACCTAGGAAGAAATCTAAGCCTGATAGACCTAGGGAATAAACCAACTATGAACACTTGTTCCGAAGATAAGAAGGGAAGACATTTTGTCCCACCTTTCCTTTTAACATTTGAAGTCTTCAACAGGAACCTCCATAACAGTTTGGTTTATTCAAGGGCATCCTCTAACATTATGCCACTGTCTATCTATAAAAAAAAAAAATGCAGTCCCTCTCAAGAGTGATAAACATGTAATACAACTAGACAAAACCCAGGTGAAGGTCACGGGAGAGCTTAAATATGTAATGATCATAATATCCATGCATCCTAAGTTTGTGCAAGTGATTGGCGTCATTATAGTAGACATCCCAGAATCTTATGGATTATTATTAAGCCGAGACTGGTCTGGGAAATTAAACAAATACTTTAGTACATACTAGGCACACCTTTGGCTACCATTAAAGGGGCACAAGAATATGATCATAATTGATATGGAGAGATACCTGAAACATGTGGTCACTGATCTAGAAACCCTAAACGAACCCTCATCGACAGATTTCCCTGTGCTAGGCAATTTTTCCTATGATTCCTACTTCGGGAAATTATCCCCTCTCTCATCTGATGTCCCTCTTACTCAAAACTCTAAAATGACATTTCAAGAGAAATCATCAATACCAACAGAGGAAACCCTCTTCCATCAATAACTTGTGCTAGAAATCACGGAACAAAAGATAGGAGAGAAAGCAAGTAATAAGAAGGAAGAAACAAATAACTTTCTCTCACAAATTTGGACCATATACTTTGATGGATCTAAATCAGAGGAAGGATCAAGGGCAGGGTGCATCCTCATTGATCCAAAAGGTAAACATTATTTCCTATCCTGTGGACTAGAATTCGAATGCACAAACAACATCATCAAGTATGAAGATCTAGTACAAGGGTTAAATAAATCCATAGAATTAAACATCAAAGAATTGAAGGTTTTCGTGGATTCTTAAATTATCGTTAGACAAGTAAAAAATACCATACATTGCAACTCCCCGCAAATAA
The DNA here is from genome assembly GCA_010110895.2 of Picea sitchensis. Lineage (NCBI taxonomy): Eukaryota > Viridiplantae > Streptophyta > Pinopsida > Pinales > Pinaceae > Picea > Picea sitchensis. The sequence goes on along the minus strand of SNQJ01S0009493.1, from coordinate 12,377 downwards.
AGAATTATCAACAGGAAGTGCATAGGTTAATAGAGCATTTTGAAGCTTTCAATATTACAATGATCCCAGAGTAAAGAATATCCTTGTTGATTCCCTGGCCACAGTTGCTTCAAGACTATCACCTCTAGAAGATTATGAAGCCTCCTGATTCACTGTGGAACTACTCTACAAACCATCGGTGCCTAACAACATTTCTAATTGGAAGGTCTTTGAAGGGGATGAACAAATCATAAACTTTCTGACTAACCAATATAATTTAAGGACTTATCTATTGACAATGATGTATTCCAGGAAAAATCAATGGAAACTGATCCTCAGACATGTCAACCAACTGAAAAATTGAAGTCCCACACAATCCCGAAGGGGATAGCTAATTTAGAAAATATTTTTGACCTAAAAGAATGATTTAAGGGGCCCAAAAATGTGAATACCGGTAGTTCCTATCCCATGCATGAAACTATAAACCTCGGAACCCCGAAAAACCCAAAAAATATAAATCTTGGCAAAACTATATCTAAAGAGGAAAGGAAGGCTTATCTCAAACTGTTCAGACAACATCAAGATGTCTTTGCATGGTCCTACCGATATCTGAAAACTTATTATACCTGTATCATTAAACACACTATACCATTAAAACCTGAAGTGAAACCCTTCCAATAGAAGATCCGGAAGTATCATCCATCCTTGGAACCTCGCATGTGTCAGGAGTTGAAGAAACTTTTAGATGCCAAAATTATATTCCAGGTAAGACATTCTGCATGGGTAGAAAATATGGTTCCGGTGAGGAAAAAGTCTGGAGAAATCCTCTTATGAATAGATTTTAGGAACCTCAACAGAGCTTCATAAAAGGACAACTACCCAGTCCCACCGATCGATAAACTATTGCAGACCGTGTCTGGTTCTCATATTTTCTCTCTACTGTACAGTTTCTTGGATTACAACCAAATTCTGGTTTCAGAGGAAGACCATTTGAAAACTACCTTCTGAACCAAGTGGGGAACTTTCCCTTACAAATGTATGCCCTTTGGTTTAATCAATGCAGGGGAAACCTTCCAAAGGGAAATGGACATAGTGTTTTGAGGGCTGATCAACAAGTGTGTGGTAGTGTATCTGGACGACGTGATTGTGTATTCGAGTAACAATGAGGAGAACATCCAACACTTAACCCATATTTTCGAAAGGTATAGACAATATCACATATCTTTAAACCCTAATACTATCTTTGGTGTGGAAGAAGGAAAGCTATTAGGTCATATTATATCCCAAGCTGGCATTCACATAGACCCTGAGAAAGTCAAAGCTATAACTCAAATCCCTTTACCTCACAACAAAAAGACAATGAAATCCTTCTTCGGGAAAATTAATTTTGTAAGAAAATTCACACTGAATTTCGTCGAGACTGTCAGACCGCTACAAAAAATGATCCGCAAACATGTTGAATTTAAGTGGGACAATGAACGAAAGGATCCTTTAAGTAATATTAAAATTTTTATATCCCAAGCCCCCGTGTTACGAAGTCCCAATTTCAATAGAGATTTGTTCCTCTATACTTTCACCTTCGACCAAACATTAGATGCAGTATTGACTCAGAAGGATGATGAAAACAACGAGGCTCAAGAACCACACCAAAGTAATTGTGCCTCACCCTACTGTCTGATCCTTGTTCACTCAACAAGAGATGGGGGAAAGAAGAGGGAACTAGATGGCAATAATCCAATAATTTGATCTAGATATAAAACCTTCCAAACTAGTTAAAGGGAAAGGGTCGTGCAAACTTGCAACTGAAGCCCAGGGCCAAGTAAATGAATATTTTGGGTGGGAGAATGAAATGGAATTATGGTGTGGTGAAGCTTCATACATCTCCCCAGGGAAAGATTCTTGGTATGAGAATTTGGCTTATCTCCTGCACCACGGGACTTGCCCAGAAAATCTAAACCCCAGGGAAAGGAGAGCTCTCAGGTTAAAATCTACACAATATCGTCTCATAAATTTAGTAATATTCTAGATAAATTATGATGGGGTACTTTTAATATGTATCAAACGTAAAGATGCAGAAAAAGTTCTGCAGGAACTCCATGATGGCCCTATTAGTGGACATTTTGTAGGAAACACCATTGCTCATAAAATACTGAGAGCTGGTTATTATTGGCCCACTTTTTTCAAGGATGCTCACACCTATGCTAGGAATTGTATACTTGTCAAATAAGCGTTGGGAGAGAGAAGAGATAAATAGTCCTAGTCCAACCGGTGACCGTTTCTAGGCCTTTTGAGGAATGGGGGTTAGACATCATAGGAGAAATTACACCAAGATATTCAAAACAACACAAGTACATACTTACTACCACCGATTACTTCATTAAATGGGCATAATTTATTCCTCTAACCCATGTAAATGAGAAGGTGGTAATACAATTCATAGAGCAACAACTAATTACAAGGTTCAGTGTCCCTTCTGCTCTTATTTTCGATAATGCAACTTATTTTTCTTCCACCTTATTGACAGAGTTTGCACTAGACAAAGGAATCATAATTAGATGCTCTGCAAATTACTATCCATGGGGAAATAGAGTGGCATAATCAACTAATAAGAACCTAGTAAGGATATTAAAGAAAATGGTTGCAGATAACCAAAGGAATTGGCATAATTTACTCCACGATGCTTTATGGGTAGATAGAGTCACACCCAAGGAAGCTATAGGAAATTCCCCATACTTTATAGTATACGGGCATGAAGCCATTCTCTCGAACAGGCTTTATCTTCCACCTCTTCAACTTGCCCAAGATTCTAGAGGACAACCTTCATCAGTCACACAACAAATAATTAACACTCTGCTCATGCTAGAAGAAGAAAGGGAAAAGGATAAATCAAAATTTATAGACCACCAGGAAATAGTGAAAAGATGGTTTGACAAACATAAGGATAAAGAGAATAACTTTGAAGTAGTATACTTGATCCTAAAATGGGACAGAGAAAATGACCCTAAAGGAAAACATTCTATGTTTCAGAATCTATGGCTYGGACCTTTTTAGGTGGCTGAGAAGATTGGGGCAGACACTTATCGATTACAGAATCTAAGGGGGGAACCTGACGCCCTCCCAGTAAATGGCCAAGCCCTAAAGCAATATTTCCACTAAAAAACACACAAAAAAAAATGTTGAGTTTTATTTTATATTTTGTGTGCATGCTTCATGAGTTTTGTTTTAGCTAGATTAATCGCGAATTACTTTTATTTTTTTATTTTTCTTTTGTTGTTTTGTTTTCCTCACTTTTGAAGGTGGTTTTTAGAGAGACAATGGTTGACTTCAAATCATGCAACATAGCGAAATATGTTCCTAACTCATCGCTCACATACAACACAAGAAGCACTCAGGAACCTACGGTTGTTTCGAGGGGTCCTCTATCTAACCTGCACAAATGAAAAACTTTGGGGAAATGCATAAGTGTCTGCCCGGTGGTCTGGTGAAATTTTAAGGGAAAGTTGGTAAGCTGAAAAGAACTGCATGAATCTCGGAGACAAAGCTAGCTAAGGATTCACATTAACCATCTCATTTTTCAAAATAAACAGACATCATCCTCTCCCACTCTCTCAGGGAATTCTACCAAAATAAAAGTTAAGTATACCAAGTGAGTGAACAGTGGGAGAGGGTATGCAGATATCTCCTCCAGGGCTATGGATGCTCGCTGGAAATGGAGCAAGGTCTATGATGTCAGGGTGACTTCGTCGGGTCTATGGACGCTCGCTGGCAGTGGAGCAACACCATAGCAAGTGAGTAAAGGTAACTAAAGGCTCCATGCCAGTGAATGCTTTACTATATTTTTGTCAAAGAGGGCTTGAGTCAGGGTTACAGGAAACGAAGGAGGAATAAAGGTTAAAAACATCAGAGGTGGACCCAGAAGCATCAACCGAAGAATTTCAAATGCAAGCGTAAAAGAGGCTCTGATTTAAAACCAGTTAAGTTCTGGACTTGATTTCACATCAGCCGAACTTGAAGGAGGAAAATATATTCTACTTTTGCCCAGTAAGTCTCCATTTGTTGAGCACTCAACACACCCTAAAAAGTCTATGTCAAATTTTACTTTTAGGGTACCACTTGATCTTTTTGCATTGTCTAAATTCGACTTCAGTATGGAAAATGTTTCCTTTTCTTATCATTCCGACTCTCGTTAAGTCTTCCAAAGTTTGTTTGAATCTGTGAAAACCCATAACTTAAAATACTAACATTTAAATAAAGAATTGACAGTTAAAACATTTCCCCGATGCGCTCAAGCCTTCGGCATCGGGAATAATTAAAAAATGAAAGAGAATCACTCAAGAGAATCGAGGCCGCCGAGCATCGATATTCGTTGGCGTCGATAGAAGGGCATTTTTCTTTCGCGACAGGCATCAAACAAGGATATCACCGATGACCGATCCCTTTGGCATCAGTGAAAGGCTAAAAGAGTAAGTGTTGACGAAGAAATGAAGGCTTCACCGATAGTCGATCCCTGATACATTTTGACATCGACAGTCCTAGGTTTATTTTAACACACGCATCTTGTTGAAACCACAATTCCAATTGATGAACACGACCAAACCACCTGCCCTCATCTTCCATGTGTCTTTTCCAGATTGGATAAAACGTATGATCTAGTTTTCCCTTGAGTAGTTATCGATTCCCGAGGCCCAAGTCGCACCCCGAGTTAGTATTTCCACATCATCACTGTACGATGAAATCAATTGGCGCCTAAAGTTATTATCAAGAGGATACCAATGAAAAATTTCACCACGCATTGTCGATCCCTGACCTGTCCACTAAGAAAGCAATGCGATGGGACATTATAGTGCTAAGATACGTTGGATTCAAATCATTTAAAGAACTAATTAATTCCAAATCTCACATTAGTTATTAATTCGTGCATGGATCAAATCATTTGTTTGAAATATAGTGCATCACCCTCCGCGCCTCCGCCGTCAACCCATGATGAATTGAATTGCAGAGATTCGGCGACAGATTTCGTTTGATTTTCACTCATAACCCGAGTTAATTGGCTGATACGGCACAACAACTTATTCCTTGTTTAAATTCTTTCAAGTTGTTTTTAAACAAGATCATCATGCATAAATAAGTTCAAAGCATCCAGAGGAGTGAGACGAGTAATTTGGAAAAAGTTTCCAAGATCCCGTGAGTATTAAACAACAGGTTTAGCAAGCGTTACAGGTATGTACCAGTCTGTGGAATTTTTCATGCTTTTATTCATACATTTTTATCCGATGTCACTCTTTACGCATGCCTAAAGGATTGATTTCGATTACAGGAAGGATGCCTCCAATAAAGACGAACACTAGGCGATCGCCAAGGGAGCCAAAGAAAAATGAATCTAGGTAGGTATGAGTGACCATGAATTTATAGATATTGATGAAATTGACAGGTTGGATGACCTTGAATTCACAATGCCACCAACTGGATTTCCGAAAGGTGTGGCAACTCAGCTAGAAACAGTCTGGGTATCAGTGGAAACAAGTGCATCAAACCCCTTGAGAGAGTTTATAAAGATACATGACGATGATGAAAGCCTAGAAGTATCTCTCGGGACCCCTATGCACATCAAAGAAGAAAAGGGACTGGAGAAGACATCTTCTCCTATCCCCGAGGTCCAAAAATTAGAGGTCCCACAGAAAGAAAAGGAATATGAGGGTGTCCGAGACACAAAAGTGCCCGATGCGTCAGAGTATCAAGTGAAGAGTCCAAAAAAACAGTCAAGGTCGGACGAGCAAGACAAAGGAGCACTACAATAGGAAGTCGGCATTCTGATGGCCAATGAACAAGTAAGTATCGAGTTTATCCTCGACACCTCTATTTCACTTGGTACTCAAACACCCGATGGGTGACAGACAAAAGCTGGACCTTCGGAGCATAATGAGGAAGTTTAAGAACCCAACCTTGAATAAGTATACAACAACGAAAGTATGGGAAACACACTCACATGGGGGAATTAGTATATTCCTGAACCTATGGATGAAGTATCCAGCATACATGTTATATCTTATGATCGAAGGAAGAAGGCTATTGTCCAAAGAACCACCAAGAAGAAGAGGATCACTTTAGATCGCTCCATCCTCATCACTACAGAGGAAAATTTGATAAAGACATAATATGCCAGAACATATGAGCTTATCGGCATGGGGATGATGATCTCTGATGCCACCCTGGACAGAGCTAAATAAGATGAAAAAGAGTTGGTCGTCACCCTAAAAGAGATAGAACATTTGCGTCACTTAGTTAAGTACTATCAGGACACCAGTGAGATCATGGTGTATCCAAGGAATGAATTCAAGGAGGCCTATAGCAGGTTCACATATGAGCGACACCTATTCACTAAAGGGATGGTCAAGATCTAGGAAGATACTCTCATGGAACTCGCGACATGCAAGGATATGGAGAGGTGGTATGAAAAAGTGCAACAAGTTGTGGAGAGAGTAGACTACATTGGTGCAGTTCAACATGGCTGAGAAAAAGAAGAACACAAAATTAAGGTGTTGAATGAAAGCAGTCTTGACTGCATAAGGAAAGTGGCCGAGTATTGGGTGAAAATGTCTTGGGAACCACACCAAGAGATTCAAGAGAAATTGGCTAAGTGAGAGAAAAACTGGATTAAGATCAATAGGGTGATGAAAGAGATTGAATTTCCCGAGTTCAGAACACCCAATGACTGTGTCGACTTGCACGACATAGTCGAATTGCACACCAAGAAAGATGCATCATGGGCCAAAAGACTGGAAAAGGTGGTGGACATAATGCCAGGATAGGTACAACAATTCATGGAACAACCGATCAAAGCTCGGGCTATGATGCAACAATTAAGTGCCAGTCTGGTGATGTATCGGGAACATGAGGTAGAGATAAGGGAGATCTACGCGGCCCCGATGGAACAACACTAATTTTAGGAGAGAATTCCATGTGGTGAATTTTGTTTTGCTTAAGTACACTTTAGCCGTTATTTTTAGTTAATTTTATGTTATAAATAAGAGCATCGACCGATTAGTTAATGGTCGATGGTTGTTGCAGGAAAATCTATTGTCTGGTTTGTTAAGAATTATTTTGAAGCTGCCTTTAATTGAGAAGTCCTTCTGGATAAAAGACAAGTTATATTTCCATCAAATGTGTGTATGATTGGATATGGAGAAGAACTATTTCCTATCTCGTCTCATGAATGTATGCTGTAACAAGTAATAGCTATTAAATCTGTTGATAAGTTATCTGATGCAATGTTTTTATAGTTCTTTTCTTTAATGATGAAGATGAATCGTTGTGTTATTATGTGATGGATGATTAGAGTAGGTGAAATATTTTTCTTACCATTATCTTATTGCATGTGTGTTTTCTTCTGCTAATTAGTATCTCAGATAGAAATTCGAATATTCACATGGTTAACGTATTAGTACTAGGCCTGAGGTAGATGATCATTGTCTGCATGCTTGAGCAACGGGTTATCCCAAGCTTAGCCTCTTCTCCAGTATTTAGAACATTTTCCCGTTTTGTTGCCAAGTTGGTTTTTACTGGCTTCCATGTTAATTTTGGTCCCAACTAAGAGAAAATACAAAAAGAGAAAGTCCAAACTGAAGGAGACACCTTCCAAAGAAAACGTAAATCGCATCGATTAATTAGTCAGATCACAAGATCTGGAGAACCATTCCACTATTAAACGTTGCAAAGTCTAATTGGGCCTCGGTGGCGGGTTTGGTTCCTATTGTTGAATTAAAGGGATTTAAGACCCATCAACACACATGTCTCTTGATATTCAAGAGGTGAAATTACATCATTATGATACCCCCCCCCCCCATAATTGCAACTTCTTGAAGCCCAAGATTCATGTGAAGCTTGAGAAATCTGGCTTCGGGTAAAGGTTCGGTGAAGATATCAACAACCGGATCATATGTTTTTCCATATTAAAGCGAGGTAATGTTCTCATGAACCAATTGTCTCAAATAATGATCATGGAGCTCAACATGCTTCATCTTAATTTGAGCAACAGGGTTGCCAACAACTTATATAGAACTGTAGTTGTCACAATAGAGTGTATTCAAGGTATGAATATGAAAGCCAATTTCACCCAAAAGTAGGGATAATTTTAAGGATGGAAATTTATATTAATATGTATAATCCTGGGCTAATATTACTAGTCTTTAATTAATATGCAAAATATAAAATGTTTGGCAATAGTTTTGTAAAAATATTCAAATTTCTAAGGATTTTATATAGTTTCTATAAAATTTTGGTGATTTTTAATGTAAAATAATTTTATTCTATGAAATTTAGGCGAATCGTTTTTAGAAAAAAATGGAAATTGGCGAATAATTTTTTGGGAAAAACCATGGAAAATTAGCCCATTTGCAAAATTTAGCCCCTAAAATCATCTATACCAAAAAGTTGGTGAATCCATACATATTCAGTACTTCCTTGAATGATCCCATGATATTCATATTCCATAGTTGACAAAGCGACTACCCTCTATTTCTTCGATGACCACACCAATAGTCCAATGCCATAGTGTAACACATAGCCGTAAGTGGACTTTCGATCATCATTGTCACCATCCAAGTCAAATTCAGTGATGTCGACAAACAAATTTGAACTTCGACAATACTTGATACCAAAATGAGTGGCACCCTTGAGATAGAAAACAATTTGTTTCACTCCTTTCTAGTTTCTTTATTTAGGGTCCTACATAAACTAAGAAAACACTCTAACAACAAAGGAAATGTCAGGTTGATTGTGAGTAAGATAAATAACATTGCTGACTAATTTTTGATAACGAGTAGCATTGACTATGGGTGTTTTATAGGTTTTGGTAAGATTTATTCGAGACTAAAAGGGATTAGCACGAGGATTGAAATCATCCATATTAAATCATGTCAATATATCCATCACATATTTAGACTGAGAAATGAAAAAACCATGACATAGTGGAAATACTTGAAGACCCCAAACAAATGCAGAATACCAAGATTTGCCATGTCAAAGGAGTCAACAAGTTGTTTCTTCAATCTAAGAATGAGATAATTATGATTGTAAGTAATGAGTAAGTCATATACATATACAACAACAATCAAGGTGTCTTCATTGGTATGGAGTACATACAAATTGTGATTATATTCACAATGTTTGAAACCAAGTCAAAGTAAGAAACTTTCGATCTTAGGATACCAAGCTTGGGGAGCCTGCTTCAAACCATAAATCAACTTCTTGAGTTGAAAAAATAGATTAGAATCTATCAAAAAATAAGGTGGTTGTTCCATGAAAATTTATTTATATAGGTCTCCATGAATAAATGCACTCTTTACATCCATCTGTTAGATTTTCCATTGAAAACGATCAACAAGGGAAAGAATCAGTCGAATAGAGTTCATCTTTGCTATAGAGGAAAATGTTTTAGTGTAGTATATGCCTTCTTGTTGATAAAATACCTTTGTAACCATGAATACATTATGTCACTCAAAAACACCTTTAAAGGTAAATTTGGTCTGGTAGACCCATCGACACTTCGCAATGTCCTTTCATCAGGATTGAGAAAATAAGTCTCATGTATGATTCTTTGAAAAAAAATCAATTTATGTCTTCATGGAATTCTCCCATTCAAGTCATTTTTCAGAATCTGAGTAGTTAACATGATCAAAAGTTTCAAGTAAATGAGTAATCAAGGAAACATTGACATGTTGCTTTCACTTTGTTTTTTTCGTTTGGAGGAGGAAACTCTAGCATGAGCTCCAACAACTTCAATTATCTTGGTATCCCATATGGGTAGAAAATAAATAGGTGAACTAATTTTCACTTCAACAGTAGTAGGTTGACCATAAGTCAGAGGGTGTTCAATCAGTGGACCAGTCAAAATAGATGATGAAGAACTAGTCGACATGGAGGTTGATGATCCAGTCGAAACAGGAAGAATGTTTGACTATCTAGTTGAAGGACTCAAGTATGGAACATGATATCCAATTTCAGAGACAACATCAAATGGATCATCCTGCAACAATCAAGAGGAGGAATTCAACACCTTAATGCTAGAATACTTCTCATCAAACAATACATTTCGTTTGATAATGATTTGTCGCTTGACAGGGTCAAATGGTTGATAGGATTTTGACTCTTCAAAGTAGCCCATCATGATGCAAGAACGGATCTTTGAATCAAACTTATTTCTATAATCATTAGGAATTTGAGCCCATAAAACACATCCAAAGACATGGAGGTGGCCTACTGAAGGATTCTTCCCACACCATTGTTCAAATGGAGTTATGGAAGGAAAAACTGTAGTCAAGATGCAATTGAGCAAATAATTTGCACAATAAATCACTTTGGTCCAT
>SNQJ01S0009492.1:164005-174537 GCA_010110895.2 Picea sitchensis | reverse complement strand
TGTAATTCAACTTCTAGTCCCAATGTAAGTTAAATGTGATTAAAAATGATTTCCAACTTATATTGTAAGTCAAAACAAGCCATCCATGTGGCCAAAAGCAAAGAAGGGAAATTGATTTTATCCTCCTAAGTGCCTATGTTTTTTACTAACCCCTTTATATGATGAGGGGACTAAGTGTGGTGTAGCTTTAAAACATGTTTGAAATCATTTTTAAGAGGGCAGATGGCCTTCCCCACATCTGAACAACTTACAATGTGAAATTTTGCACAGATGCGCGGGTCCCAGTGGAGACAGAGGTGCACAGAGCGCATGTGCGTGCACAGAGCGCATGCGCGTGAACAGAGACAAGTTAAAAAGTGCACGTGCGTAGAAAAGAATCGTGAGTCAGGCGCATGGGTGCATGATGTGCGTCTGTGGGCCCAAAATCCTGTGCATATGTGGCACACGGCCGAGAATGAAAAATCTGAGTGGATTTCTCTTAATTCAACTTGGAATTGGCTGATTGGCAGGTCGTCTTAGGCCAGTTAGTGCACCTGCAAGTTAAACAAACTAAAAGAAGAGAAAAATAAACCCAAATGAGGTAGGAAATTGATACCTTTCCCCATTGGAGTCGCCAATCTGTTGCGCATCTTTCGTCACCTTAGTGAGCAAATAAGAGGTGCTTGCAAGCTCAGTTGGGTCTGCTGAGCAGGATAGCTGTAAAGAAAAGAGTTAGAGAAAGAAAAACAAAAACTAAGATTAAGAATTAAACTAATAGATGAAATAAAAACTAAAATCATAAGCATAGGTACATAGAGATAACAAGAACAAAAAGACCCAGGTCACCAATGTTTGAGGCTGATCTATTGATAAAAACAAAGCACCAAGAAGAAAGGGGACTATGAGTCCCTTCTTCCTCCAAGGGAAGGCTCTTGGACCCTCACTAGCTAGCTCTTCTTACAACAAAGAAAATGAAAAATGGTGATGAAAGAAATCCTTACAAATCCACTCAATGGTGAGATGGATTGTCCATTGTAATGGTGCCAAAGTGCTCTTGTCAAGGATGGAGTCCTTAAAACAATATAGGTAGCATAACATTACTTTGAATTCCTTGAGAAAATGAGGTGCATTCATGGATTTTTATAACATTGCATTGGGTTATTGTGTAACTTCTTTGTAGTGTGAAAAGAGGCCATTTAGGGCATTATTAGGTATTTGACCAGCCCACCAGTCGGATCCCACCCAGATTTGAGGGTCAAATCGGCTTGGGAGTTGAACCATAAGTGGTTGGGAGGCCGACCTCTTTCATAAATGCACCGTTTAGAAGGTGCAAGGATTTTTGCGCTAACAATCGTGCATCATGCACATATGCATGATTTATATGTTCTTGTTCCACGCATGTGCACGCGCGCCCAATGTCTGCAAAGCGCTCTTCAATTTTTCACTACTTTGTATACTTTTTTGACCTTTTTGAATGCTGTGGTATTAATTCAGGTTCATGAATGACTCCATTACTGGTTGACGATGCTGAGTTCTTGTAACCATGTGCGGACAAATTTTCAGTGATAACAGTGGGCTTGGTTAGAGATTACTTAATATTACATGGATTTACTAGTTCTTATATTTCTAGTTCTACTAAATTTTACTTTTCCTTGGTCTTTTCCAACAAGACCAACACTTTTTGTTTATCCCTGGATTCAAGCCAACTTTATTTTTCCAAATTTATTTCACTCTTATATATGGGTATGAGGGTGGGGTGGGGTCTCCCACAACTACACCAATTAAAATGCTCGTCTCCACCGATTACAACCCTTTTATACAGTTTAGTGGTGATCTCTTTAAACATGTTAATATGTTATTTCAACCTGAGGGGTCTCCTTTTGAGTTGGAATGAGATCATTTACTAGCTTGTGTTTCCTCCTTTTGTGAGCTCTAATGCCTCTTGCAAAGGCATGGTATTCCTTGCATGGTCCCTGTAATGATACAAAAATTCTTGTCTTTATTTCTAGGGCTTGAGGTATCTATGTTCAATACTTATATTACATCAGTCCTATCTATCAACAACCTCTCACTCCCCTAGAATATTTCCAGCCTCTTGTAGCATACAAATAGGAAATTCCACCAATAATTTTCGAGGACTTAAGATTCGTAATTGCAAATTGGCATAATGGAAATACCTTGAATGGAATTTTTTCAGTAGATGTGTAAAAAACAAGCTAGTTCACAAAAGTTTTCACTTGGGGGCCATATTCAAAGTCTACACCACTAGTGCAAAAACAACTTTTTTCTTTCAATTCCAAAGGATTAGTGGAGCCATCTAAGGAACTATAATCAAATTCAGTTCCTACATGTCAACCCAAGCCCCATGGAAATGTGCACTCTACACCCTCAAACCTAAAGTGTGAGGCTTTTGAATAAGGTATCTATACATTTCTAAGACGATTTAGTTTGTTTGCACCCTATATGTATACATTTCACATATTTTTCTTCAGTTTTATTCCCAATTTTAATATTAATGCATGGTATGATATTCACTTCTCAACATGACTTTATATGAGATTTCTTATTATTAAGTTTATTCTTTTCATGTGTAATACCTTTTGGCATTCCCCCTTTCTTTCTTCCGGGGTATCCTATTTAGGATTTCTCTCATTGTCCATTTTTACAACATGGCATAATGTATTACCCTCCGATCATTTTCGGATAATGTTTTTAGCAATCCTTACCATGGTCAAAGCTGTATTGGTACATTTTAAGGGACATACTATGATTCATTATAAAATGAATGGTAATGTGTGGGTTGGGTATAATATATAGATATGCATTATAAGTGCAAAATAAGATAGGAAGTAAGTGAATATTCTTCCAATTTCGTTTTACATCATCTCAATGTCTAGAGTTTTTTACTAGTAGTTATACAAAATAGTTCTGCTTTATGCAGATAAAAAACACTTGTATTTTCACCCCAGTGTATCACCAAAGCTATCTTCCAACCATTCAAAAATAGAAAGAACTAGAAGAGAATGCTATAATCATCATTGCATCTATAATTGTCCCAAGAATAACATCATAGACAACAATAGTTACTACATATAATTCGGGTTTTTGACAGTAATAATTCATTGTAAATTTATTGGCAAACATGTCACATCCTACAAGTTTGACAAATTGTGATAGATAACTCATGTCTCATCATCTGATGGAAGAAGGAAGAATCGAAAGTACCAGTTAGTCCATGTGTTGAGACTACAAAAGTGTGTGTTTTGTTGACCTTCCCAAAAATGACAAGGAAGCCACAACTATGGGTAGCATGGAGTACCAGCCCCATCTAGAATAATGTGACTTATACAGAGTGTCATGTTCTAAAATATGATTTAAACTGTCAATTACTGGCATCTATGAGCAACAATTTATTCGACCTTGTTCTTATATAGAACATTATATTTCTCCTTATTGGGCATTTGATTGTCTACTCAAGAAAACTTTAAGGAAATTTTTCCATTCTTTCTTCAAACTAGCGACCTAGACTTCCTATTTTCTATTCACCTTTTGTACACCATGCACAATACTCTGCCTTCCTATTTTCTACTCATGCCACGATAATACTAAAAAATAATAAGATATGGTAGTCATATATCTTTTCAATGGGGAAATGAAAGGCATTTCCCATCTTCCACTACATGGAGGGATCACCCATCTTCTTGTTAACAATCAGTGAAATATTTTCAAATGTAGCTATGAAGGTGAATTGTACTCTATACTCTTGGATGCAACCAAATACAAAATTTGGAGTGAGAAATGTGTAAACCCAAAGGTTGGGAGTGGATGCAGGGTTTGGCATATTGGAACTTGGAAGAGCGTTTCCAATAGAGAATGCACATTGCAGTACCCAACAACACCAGTGGAGGACACAAAAAGGGAGGATGGGTGTTATTGAAAACTTCTATAAAGAAGAGTAGTGAAAGATAAGGTGTATACCCCAGCTTTGGGTGTTTTGAACAAGAGAACCATAGTTTGATATGTAGGCTCAAAGGAATTTAAAACATATGCTCCTAGATGTGAACATAAACAAATTTTGAAAACAATTCATTCCCCACAATGAAGACTATGGCTTGTAACCAATAGTACTACCCACAATGAAGTAAATGAGAAAGGGTAACATATAATGCATGTAGGGAATAACTATGTAAGCATTCAGGACTTTGTATGCCATAGAGAGCAAGATAATCTAGGAGGATAGTATTGTAAGAGGAAGGAGAAGGGAGGAAGGTCTAACCAAAAAATGGTTACATACATAATGTCAAAGGAGGGTTACATACATAATGGCTGAATGGATGTGATGGGAAGAGAATATGAGATCTATAAATGATCTCATCTTTAATATATTTTCTAAATTTTTAATTTGTATATATCTGAATTTTGATTTAATTTATTAAAATTATATAAAAAAAAAAATATCTAAATGGGTAAGGTATAAGTTGACATTTGCAAGAGCGTCAAAATGTTTGGATAGGTTCTTAGAGATGAATCATTACTTCATCGGGTTTATAAGATTAGAACCTAGGTTGGATCAAGTGGGGGCTCAGATCATAACCCAATTTTTTTTCAGTTGGAGTTGAGAGATGAAAATCCCTCTAGCCCTTTCAAGTTTAACCCAATCTGGCTTAAGGAGGAATAGTTTCAAGAATTGGTCAGAAGTGAGTGGAAGTGTTTCAATGGGGGAATTAGGGTATCTGTTGGAAATAAATTTGCAGTTGATTTGAAGGTTGTAAATGTGAAGTTTTTTGATTGGGTAGATGAGAGATACAAGAAAATAGATCATGTACTTAAAGATCCAGAACATGCAATTGCAAACCTTTTCAATACCAATGTCAGTGGGATTTTTGATAGTGTTGAGAAACAAACACTAAAAGACTTGGAACTAAAAATGAAAAATTTGTTGAGGGACTGAGAAGCTAATTGGAGGATGAAGAACATAGCCATTTGGCTCAAGATAGGTGACAAAAATACAAAAAAAAAAATCATAGATTTGAAAATCATCAAAAGAACCAAAACATCATCTAGGAATTACCAGCCCCTAGTGGCAAGACATCAAGAAGTTTCTAGGAACTTTCAAACTTGCGGGTACATCATTTCTCATCAATTTTTAAAGAACCATATATTTCCAATACTATTGAGATAGTCAAGGTCGCTTCCTATTTTCCAAGGTTGGTATCTAAGGAAGACAATCATGAACTATTTGAAGAGGTTTCCAAGGATGAGTTACTACTTTTTTTTTGTTCTCTCAAAAAAAATAAGAGCCCTAGTCATGATGGATGGATAGTTGAATTCTTCCTTGTTTTTTTAAGTTGCAACCTGTAGGGTGATAATCTCTTGCAAGTGGTTGATGAGACAAGGATATTTGTAAATATTTTAGGCTCTTTCAATTATACCATTATTGCTTTGATCCCAAAAAACTAAAATCCAACAACACATGATTATTTTAGACCAATAGAACTTTGCAATTGCATGTATAAAATAATTTCCAAAGTGTTAGAAGCAAGGCTTAAAAATTTACTTTCAAAGGTTATTTCTCGAGAACGGTTTGGATTCTTAGAAAAGAGGAAGATACACGAAGTTCTCGTTTTTACTCAGGAAGGACTTCATATGATCAAATTGAAAAATTTGTCTACTATGGTGATAAAAATTGATCTTTCCAAGGCTTATGACAAAACTTGCTTGTTATATGTTAGGATACTATTAATTCATGTGGGTGTCCCATTATAGATTGTAAGTTGGATAATGAGATGTGTGACTTTTGTTTCATATGTTGTCCTGGTTAATGGGGCAAATTCCTCTTTTTTCAAGCTCACTAGGGGACTGAGACGAGGATTTCCCTTGTCCTCTTACCTATTCATGTAGGTGGCTAAGGGTATCAATAGGTCTATTCTTGAAGCTATAAGTCCTAGGAATGCACATGGAATTAATATAGGGGAGGTTTTCAATTTAACACATATTTTATTTGTAGATGATGTTTTACTTTTCACTTATGATTCAGTGGAGGGGAGGAAGTTACAAGAAATTCTCTGGTTGTATAGAAATGAAATGGGCATGATAATAAATTTTGAAAAATATGTTATGTGTTTCAATGAACTGGATGAAGTTCAGGTTTAGATATTGGATAATATGTTTCCCTTTAGAATATTGGAGTTTAATGAGGGGTTAAAATATTTGTGTTTCAATATGAAACCAAATGATTATAAGAAAGGAGACTGGGGTTGGTTGCTTAGTAAAATAGAAAAAAAGGTCTACATGTACTGTAATAGATGGCTCTCCTGAGGAAACTTTGGTAAAATCAGCGCTAGAAGTTATTCTTGTGTATTGGCATTCTTTGGACCATACATCTAAAGGGGTTTTGGAAAATATGAGGAGGATAGGTGGAAACTTTCTGTGGCGAGGGAAGGATGAGAAGGGAGGAAAACACTAGACCAGAAATTTTGGGTGGCGTGATCGCATAGAAAAATACACAATAAGGAAGAACAATAATGAGATGAATCCATGAATCTAACCAAACCACACATGAATCCAACAAGACATACCAATATGGTCCGTCAATGGGGAATCGAAAGGGATGCCCCACCTTCCACTGCAAAGAGAGATCTTATGCCTAACATTCAGTCCCAGATTTTCCATGGAGTTTAGTCTGGATAAGCATCACACGAGAGTTTGGTTAAGCGTCACCCATTGGTGAGGGGAGATATAACCATTGCTGCAGAGGAAAATACATACAGTAAAATACTATTTTCTTAAGTACTTGACTATACATATTATTTTTATTATTTTTTAAATAAACAATAAAAAAATGTTATTATGCATTAATTATTTTTAATTTATTTTTAATATAACCAATAAAAATACTATTTAGAGTTAATTTTATTCCATTATATTTAATAATGCGGTCAATTGGTAAATTCGAAGAGTTATTATTTTTTAAATAGTTGTTAAAATCAATGGAGGATGTTATAATAATAATAATAATAATAATAATAATAATCCATTTTTAAGGTCAAATCTTAAAGTATATATATATTGGAAATAAGGGATTGGGTCTCCTTCCTCTAACAACACCATTCCTCTAACAATTTATCTAAATTTAATACAACATACTTTGGTCTAAATTTAATACAACATACTATGTGGAGGCAAAATGAGAAAATTATTCATACCTAAAATAGTAAAATTTTGATCATGTTGATTACTTTCTCTAAACAATTGATCTATTGATGGATTATCAATCATCATGTACACAATTACAATATTAGATGTATTAGAGTTTCAAGAGAAAAAATCCTCATGTAGAAAATTTACAAATAATATGAAATTTCTAGAGTTCTTACAAAGAAAAAACTTAAGAAATAAATCATTCATTTACAGAGTATTCTAAGTAAAATAATTATTTCTAAGTTATTCATTGTAATTAAATCTATAAATCAAATAACGATAATATAACTTTTCTGGTTTTTAAAAATTAGACAATAAGTGTTTAATGCATAATAATAATAATAATAAACATTATCATAAAATATAACATTTTAAAAATATCCACATTATCATAACATATAATATTGTAAAAAGATTACACCATTATTTAACCTTCAAACAATTATAAAAAAATCCACCATTATTTAACCTTAAAATAATTATCAACTGTAAAAGCAATGCATGGAGAAAAAGAAAGTAAACACTCATACATTAAAATCCTTGAAGATACCTAAAGCCCAACGTTGATCCTTGAGTTATGGTAGCTAAACATTCAATCTATTTGGGATACCAATCATTATTCCTTCACGTCGCCCGCCTTTGCAAGTTGTATATCTACTTCGACAACTGTTTATTCATTTTACTGTGTAAGCTTTGCGCCACTAGTATATATGTCCATACAATGTTACTATGTACCTAGAATGCCATACAATACTATATAGTTATTACTTTTGTTTTTTAACAAAAGATTGGATATTTCTACAAAGATCTTCTAATTGATTTTGCAAGCTCAATTGAGACTCCATAGCTATTGGTTCACAATTTTTTTGCTTCTACGCGTGAATGAAGGTGGAAGAATATGCATTCTCTCATTTCCATCATTTATGTGGTGTTTAGTGGTAAATAAAATTATTGGGAATGGTATAGAAAGATCAAAAGCACTTTGATCTTCAACGATCCATGACTGGGAAATTGTGAAGCATCAGTTTCCAATTAAGAAGAAGAAGAAAAAATTGACTTAGAAGAAAATTTGAAGAATAGAAGATCGACTATTCCTACATCAAAAAAATAACCTACCATATGGAAGGAAAAATACCATAAATCATATGTTGTGATTTCTGCAACAGTAAGAGAAGAGAACTAGAAATCATACAACTCATGGTGAATCTCTTCAACCTAGAGATGAAGAATGATGACCTTGTTACCCCACCATGCCTAGGGGTAACTTGATCGATATGGATATCAGTGGCCTCCCACCTATTCCAACTAGATCATTTTGGCAGTTTTCCAGTTCGACATGTTTTTCCTAGTTTTCGGGTCCTTGACTTCCAAGGCCGTTTTGAGGCCCTAAACGACGTTTTTAGGGCTCACCACAAAATAAATGTGTACGTCTTGCCACACGAAACATGTGTATTCCTTGGATATATCTTTCTAATAGGATATCATGCACCAAGATCATATGCAAAAGTTACGACCCCAAGAAGTTGATGTACTAACTTACCCAAACGGGGCCCACATGATTTTTGACACGTCATATCCTAGGGTTAGTTTTTTGAATGTCTAGGGTTTTTGAAATCCCTGTTTATTGTAAAAATCCCTTAAGATCCTTATTGTAATCATATTCTTGTGAATGAGTGCAACCATCACATTTCTTCTCAGAGATAAGCCACCACCATTCTAGCAAGCTTGTTTTCTGCTGCACTTTACAGTTTCAGCCTATTTCCCTATTGAATAGAAACCATTTTTACTGTATATATGTTATTATGTGTGAAGAATAATTTGATAATAATCTATATTCATTTCATTCTTCTCATAAAATCCAGATAAGTGGTATCAGAGCGGTCTTCTCTTTTTCGTTCTTATTGCATGTCCCCAACGAGGTCAGGGTACAAAGAATTGGGTCTTGATATTATTTCTATTGAGGACAATTTATCTCACATGCTCAAGCAACCTCTCATGGTAGGAGAAAATAGATATGATGGGACATGAGATCCATTCAAAATGTTTCTCGAGGAAGCCCCCTTCAAGGTACAAATCAACTTCGATATTCCTATATTTGAAGGTTCGATAGACGCAAATGTTGTAGACAAATGGTTGAATCTATTAGAAGGGTATTTCTCTTTCGATATATTCTCAAATAGAGAAAATATTACTTTTTTTCTCCTCAAATCCATTCCCCATGTCAAATATTGGTGGGAAACTTTCTATGAGCATAAGTAAACAGAGGAACCCTCATTATTTATTGTTGCGGTCACCTGGGAGTCCTTTAGGGATGTTATTAAGGAAACATACTGCCCTAAGGGAAGTTATGATGACATGTATACAAAATGGACCACACTATGGTAGGAAAGAGACCAAGCAATGCCTAAGTTCAAAAATATATTCTATACCTTGTGCACCAATCTGGGTATCAAAGATTCTGAGAGACATTTGGTGCTCAAGTATTGCGACAGTCTGCATAGATACATCTAGGCTGAAATGGATTTTTTGGATATCTCATCCTTGGACGTGGCCTACCGATAAGCTGTCAAAATAGATCAAAATCTCAAACAAAAGACACGGCAATTTGGGCCTGGGAACTGCTCAAAACAAAATCCAGGAAGGGGCGGCCCCAACCCACAAAACAAAGGAGGACAGAACAAAGAGGGACCACCTCAGGACAACCAGTCTAGGCCATAAGAAAAGAAGGACACTAGAAAGATAAAGAAAGATACCAAGAAGTGGTGCAACTTCCATAAGATCCCCTGACATAAAAATGTTGATGTCCACTCAAAGTAGTCGCTGGTGGCTGAGGTGAAAGCCTCTAAATCAGATGTGGGTTCCGACTTTGATAGAGAACCAGAGAGGGGGAGATAGATCATTGATGCAAAACCCAATGCTACCATTTCTACCAGCAAGATCCATCCCAGTGGACCATACAAGTTGGAGGAAGACAAACACATTTTTCATTCATATATTTGGGTGAAGGGTACTTCGGTGCACTTCATCGTTGATAGCGATAGCCAGAAGAGCCTCATATCAGCATAGGTTGTCACATGACTCCTCCTGCTGACAACGCTACACCCATAGCCCTACACCATCAGATGGATCCACCAAGGAAGCAACATTCGCGTCAGCCAAAAATGTCACCTATAATACAACATCTATCCCTTCAAATACGAGGTATTGTGTGACGTTTCCCCTCTCAAAGTTTGTAATGTTCTTTTGGGCCAACCATATTTATGGAAACACCATGTTGTATATGAGTCTAGGCCTCGCAGTGTTATTATTACTTTGAACAAGAAATTTTGTCTGTCTAGTAAACCCCTAATTTT
>SNQJ01S0009492.1:102727-114110 GCA_010110895.2 Picea sitchensis | reverse complement strand
ATATATCATAATTTTGGAATTCTAAATATCAATTCTCATATTTGATTTCTCAAAGTTGATGGGAAAAAAATGGCAAAGTTAACTAGTAATGAACTAATGTTTTGTATATTCTTTTTTTTATAATGCATTAAATTAAGCATCAAACTCTTAAATACTTTTCTGCTATGTATTAATTTAAATTTTTCATTTTATGTTCATTGTGGACTGTTAAAAATATGATTCTATTGACATATCATCAAATAATTTTGGCAGAGTAATTTTAGCAAATTAATTTTATATTAAAATATTTATTTTCTTTCTAGTTACTAATGACCCTGTTGGTTACATAGATGCACTTAACTAATAAAAAAAACTGAAGGAAAGATAGGCATATGAGGTCTTCTAAATAAATTGGTTACAAAGATGCACTTAACTAAAAAAAATATATGATTTTATTGACATATCATCAAATAATTTTGGCAGAATAATTTTAGCAGATTTTTATTATATTAAATTTTTTTCTTTTCTAGGTACCAATGACCCTGTTGGGTACATAGATGCACTTAACTAATAAAAAAAATAAAGGAAAAACTAAAGGAAACATAGCCATATGAGATCATAGATGCACTTAACTAATAAAAAAACTAAAGGAAAGATAGACATATGAGATCTGTTAAATAAATTGGTTACATCGATGCACTTAACTAATAAAAATAAATAAAGGAAAGACAGGCATATGAGATCTGTTAAGTAAATTGATTACATAGATGCACGTAATTAATAAAAAAAACTAAAGGAAAGATAGGTATATGAGAATATATTTGAGAATATATGGTAGTAGAAAATACTTTAAACCATGCAACACCTACCTATTTGAGAATATATGGTATTAGAAAATACTTTAAACTATGTAAAGCCTATGCTAGTATGAACTTCACTAAAAGGAAGAAATTTTCATGATCTACCAATTTCCTTTCAGAAAACTTGTGCTTGATTTTGGAAGAACATAACCAATGTGGAATTCAAAGGAGGAGTTATGCATTCAAACAATATGTTTTAGACATGTGTTAAGGAACAACACATGCCCCTTGTACAACTCAGATAACATGTATGAAAGGAAATTCCATTAGGAAAACGATTTGCAGGCTATGGTTTAGTACTATTCACATAAAACCACATTTTTGTAAGGGTCTTCACTTGACTTTAGGCAAGGTTGTATTAATTTCTTTAACTTTGTTAGAGAAGAGATCTATTAATTACAATTTAATTCACTTGACTTTAGGCAAGGTTGTATTAATTTTCTTAACTTTGTTAGAGAAGAGATCTATTAATTACAATTTAATTCTAATGATTAACACTTCTAAATAAGTTTACATGAAAATCAACTTAATTATTAAAATGGAGATTCTAAATAATTTCAAATTTTAAATSTAAATCAACTTAATAATTAGAATGGAGATATTGGTATATATATATATGATTGATTATTAGTAAAGTGTTATTACAACAAGTGGAAGAGATGTTTAAATTGTTTTTAATTGTTAGAATATTAATTTAAAAAATGAAAAACAAATTACCACTTAAATAAGTCAATTCTCTCAAATCTAGGATAGAAGAGATGTTCAACTCTTCTTTGATTGGTGCAATAGTAATAAAAATAAAATTCTCAAGATAGAAGACATATCCAAATTAATTATAGGTAATGTTTATACAATAAAATCTTGAGATAGAAGAGATGTTCAACTCTTTTTTGGTTTGTGTGATAGTGATAAAATAAAATGCTCAAAATGATGTGACAATAAAATAAAACCTTAAAATGGAAGACATCTCTTCTTTAATTTTATCATGTAGTCATTAAAAAAATGTTTAAAGCTAAAAGTGATATTCACCTCAAAGTTCATATACCCTTAATAAAATAAAATCTCAAAATGAAAGAGATGTTTTTAACTTTTCTTTAATTTTGAGAACAATAATTAAAAAAATTATTCAAAAAAAAGATGTTCAATTCAACTTTAATTTATATAATGCTCGTAAAATAAAATAAAAATTGGAATGAGTTAAAATTTGAAACAAGATATTATTACAATAGAAAATATAAAATATGTTTAACTTTTTAAAAAATTAATGCAATATTATTAAAATAAAATGGAAAAAAATACTATTGAAAATAGTAAGTGTTCAATGAAAATGGTGTTTAACAATTTTTTAGTTTAAAAGACAATGTTCACAATACAAAAGGTATACAACTCAATTTTGGTTGGTGTAATTCTCATAAAATAATTTTGATTAGTGTAATGGTTGAAAAACACCGATAAAATATGGTTGAACCATATTTTATCTGTGTTTTTTACGAATGATCTGGAGTTTTTTATACATACTCTTTTAATAATTATCCTATTTAGAAATATGGTTGAAAATAGTCAAAACAAGTCATCAAATTCTGGAATGTACCTTCAATGAAAAATAAAAAATTATGGAATGTACATGTGCCACTTGTTTAAAAACATTGTAATGGTATTCCATCTTCAATTATTCGTTCATGGTCAACATTGAACATTTTTCATTTTCTAACTTCATTTTTATTGAACTTCTATTAACTTTATGCGTGATGCACATACCAAATGACTATATTGACAAATTGTGACATCTAACTGGTAGTCTTGAAAGTGAACATGAGTATCGGTTTGATGGATTTCTTGATAAAATTATCCTTTCAATACAATGGATCCTCTTTCATATATAAAACCGTTATCATCAAAATCTTCTAATAGCCTCATCTTTTGTTCTTTGCATCGCATCAAATAATATTTAACATTTTCAGTGTTGTCTATAACTACAACCATGGAAAAAACATATCATGTAAATAACTGGACATATTGGACAAAAAATAGTTCGTGTTAGATTATCACACAAGTACATCTACAAGTTATTTGAAAACATTTAAGTGCATAAAAGTTACCTTCTCTAACAAGATCAGAAACTCTATCGCCATCAACTGACACTATAGTTTCATTTGATTCCATCTCCTATGAGCTTGCAAGTGGCATTTTCCCTTTTACATTAAGTTTAGTATGTCTACAAGCCTTAACATATCCTGCATTTTTGTTTTTGCAAATATCTATGGATTTTGTATCCTCTATGCAAACTGAACAAAAACAAGACTCATTTCTTCTATCAAATGCAAACACATTTTGAAAACATTTTGTTTTAACTGAATGTATTTTTTGTGTCCCAGGTATTGTACTGGCGTCATATGAGATTGATCTATTTACATCTTGGATTCCAACATACCAAAAAAACCTGCACAAGACAAGAACTTGTTAACTTGAAATATCTCAAGAAAATGATTGAAGTTTAAATATAAATTTGAATACGTTCAAATAAAAATATCATGTGTGCATGTGTAACATTTATATATAGACACACCTGCACACATCCCTTGACGGATTGTATTCATGGATTAGCATCATTTTGCACCATTCAACAACTTGTTCAGCGGATTCAAATTGATCGGCATGAGGGTTCATCTGATACCTTCGAAGTGTGTGTTTTACACATGCCCCTGCATCGTCATGCTCTCCTTTTCAACAATGTGTAATGTTTAATTTTTTATTAATACGTCATAACCAATAGAATGATCGTGAAGATTTGAACTGACCCGCACACCCATCTGACCATATCCAATGTTGATCGAATATGATTTCACGTTCTTTCAATGAGTCATAAAATTTATCAAAACAATGTTGTACATAATGTATGTCATGTGCTCGATCATCACTTATAAAAACATGATATTCTTTAATAACATGTCGATTGTCGTTGGTGCTTTGTATGTTATCAAGACTCCATTGAGCATGTCTATATAGAACGTGGAAAAATATCGTGACTTGATCAGAATGATAATATTCACTCTATATTTATTTTTGTGCAGCAAATGTGCAATTCTCTGCAAAATCAACTACAAACAAAATTGTCCCTGGTGAAAACACTTCCCGATATTGTTTGAATTGTAGATCTTGTCACGATATCTATGTGAATTCTAGGTGTATTTATAAATTTATTCCTCAAACTTCTTCAAAAATTCTATCACACATATTTTATCTACCTTCAAATCAATCCTTTTGGAAATAACATTTGAAGAATGTGGAGCCATGATGTTGATATATTCATATCTCCTCCAATTGACTGTCATATTAGAAAATGATTGATCATTCATATCAATACGATACTTTGAATGAAACAAACTTAGATTTTCACAATGATCACATTTATTTCCACCAACACATTTGTTTTTGTAAAATAAATCATCAACTTCTCTTTCACATAGAATTTCATATATAAAAACATGGAATGTGGAAAGAGGAGAAGGTGAACATGGCCATAAAGTTTTACCAAAATCCAAAAAAATGTCGTAATACAACTCAAATTCCACATGATAATGACAACAACAAGTGTCATGAATAGTGATGAGTCTAACAAACCATGGTTTTTGGTTCACAAATGTAGTGATGGAAATTTTAACTTATTTGTGCTCTTCTTTGAACTTATTGAACAATTCTATTTGTGTCATTGACAATATATGTTTTGGATGTTCTTCAAATTGTTTTCATTCTATTCTTTGTCACAACACATCCCTTGTATGTGGTGAAACACAACATTCTTCCAACCAACAATTATGGGCCAATTCTTTAACATTTTATGCAAGTCTATCTTTGTAGGGTTGTCTAGAAATCATTGTCCAACAAGCCGATTCATCATTTTCATCTATTTGTAATCAAAATTTTCTATGTTTTTGCAATGTTTTTCTTGACATTCCCATCATTTTTTCCATGTGACTTGTCAAACGATCTTTTATATTGCTACATGAAACAACTGATGTTTGTATCACTTTATGTGCAACACTGACATTTTTGTTTTTGAGATTTTCCAAATTATTTTAATACACTAGTTATATTTTCAAATACATTATGTTTCACCTTTGTATCCTTTGTCGAATTTTGAATACCCAATAATGATGTAGCTTATTTTAACTTTCTTGACTTCATTAGATAGAGTAAAACTTGAGCTTGTACTGTTACTGATTCATCTTTGAAAAAAGTATTGTACATATTCTTAGTTTGATATCTTATATAATGCTTAGCTTTTTTCTTCCCAAATTTGTCAATATCAACATTTTCTAATATTTCATCATCAATGTTGATAGATTCTCCTCCATATTTCAATTTAAAGTTTATATTAAAAAACAAAACTTGAACACAAATTCACTAAACTATATATACAAGTGTTCATCTTGTATTATCTAAATTTATGTACATACCTATAGGTGATTTGTCTTCTACTTCAATTTCGGTTTCAACATCTTCTGCTTCAATTTCAGTTTCAACGCCTTCTGCTTCAATTTCAGTTTCAACTTCTTCGACATTATGAGAAAAATCTATTTATGTTTTTTGAAAAACATCAAATTGTAATTACATTCAATTATATTATTTACAATATTTTAAATTTGAATTCTATACTTTCTGAATATAGTCCCAATGTGTGTCATGTGCTTGATCATCATATGTGCATGCATACATGGTTGAACTTCTTTTTGAAAATCTCTATTTACATTATCATTGTTTCTTTCTTCAATATTTTCACATTCTCGTTTCTTTCTCCAATAATGGTCTTTCATTTGTTCATTTTGGTGAGTATCATCTCGAGTGTGATCAAATTTTATCTTGCACAAACTTTTATTTCCCACTACTTTTATAGTTATCTATAAAATATATTTTCAACAAAGACTTCACCTTGAAAAAATGCTCAACATTTATCTTTCAACATATAAATTGTTATTCCAATAAAAACTTGAACACACATCAATTACCTTATTCAACAAAAACCAAAAAGATTATTCAAAAATTTATTTAGGTGCTCTAGAAAACCAGCATGTATCGATATCGATCCTCTGATTAAGCCTATGGAACAGAGGGAAGAAATAAAGAAAGAAATGAATACAGCTACAATCAGTAATAGAAATGCTTTGAAATCCCTATCCCTGAGTTCATATGTGTCTGTCCATCCGATGAATTGTGTTAAATGTGTTCGGCCTAAAGTGTATTTATATGATTTGGAGCGAAATGAAACGATACGATGTGTCTTTTCATTTTTTCCAACCGACGGAATTCGCTCAACACGCTTTTAGCCGAAAGAAGGGTTTCTTGGCCAAAAACCTTGGAAATCGTTCAGTTTTGATAGTTTTCGTTAGAATTTTGTCTTTCGGCCGAAATAATATTGTTTCGGCTGAAAGATTATTTCAGCCAAAATCATGAAATTGGGACTGAAAACAAAAACCAAAGAATTCCCCCAAGCTTACCTGAACTTTGGAGGTTGTGGATTTCAGCAAATATTGAGAAACTAGTTTCAAAAATTACACCAACATTTCCAAAATTGAATCTACTTTCAATTCCTATAATTTTTTTCATTTTCATTATTTTTATCTAATTTTATTATATTTTATTATATATTTTTTTTAAATCACTGCATAATATTTTCAGCGGACATTATGATTCGATGAAATGAAATATTGGTATCTCGAAAAATATACACTGAAAAATTTTGAAAAAATTATATTCATAATCCTTAAACTGTTCTTTTCAAAAGGGTATATTTAGATTTTACTTTTAAGAAAAAATCAAGATAGATACAAGGTGTAGAAAAACATGTGTTTAAAATCTGCAACGTTTTCAGCTTGGTCAACTTCAAAAAATTCTATATATTATAATATTCATCTGTTAGGTTCAAAGTTATAGTCATAATAAAATAGAGTCTTTGTAGATTGTTGCAGTATATTTCGTTTCTTAAAAAGATAAGTTTAATAATAGATACATTGTTGTGGGAAAAAATAACTCGTTATCATTCCTTTCATGTTTAAGGACCATATTGTTAAACAATTGTCAAATTCACATATCAAATATTGATAAAACAAATTTGAAAAATAGTCATTGGAAAGCTAACAAAATTCTTCACAAGTTTTGTTTTTACTATAAAGTGAAATTCTAAATAAAAAAAATATTTTTATATGCCAGAAGTTGAAGAACTTGTGAAAATACAGTTTGTTTTCTCATAAAACAGGGAAAAGTGTTACCCATCTTCATGATTTCACCCATATAATAAGACTATATGCTAGGTATTTATATATTAACAGATAGGATTATTAGTTAAACGTACGTAATAAGATTATATAGTTAGATAATTTTTACCTCTCTTCGTTACTTTAGTATTTTCATTGGCTAATGGAGCCACAAAACCCATCAGGGTAGGTTATTCTATATGACTTGGGCTAACTAGACAACCCCAGACTGGATCTTCCCTTCTTGTTGACGGTGTGTTATAAAATTTCGTCAACACACCCTCAAACCATCTTTGCATCCATGATTTTATGTCCCCTTCCAACAATGTAATTCCACATCTCAATGATGTGCACACCTTCACCCATACTTTCTACACATAGTAGCATGGAATGAATAGGTGTTGCACATTCTCCTCGCCATTTCTACATAGAACATACCAACTTGGGCCATTCCATCCTAGTTTCACTCCATTATCGCAAGTAAATATTTTATTTTCTAATGCAAGCCAAGTCAAATATTTTACCATACGAGGTGTGTTGAATTTCCACAAAGGAAACCACCATGGTTGCACTTCGTCGAAGAATTCATTATCGGCCAACATCTGATATATTAATTTGGGATTAAAGGATCCATTAATCTCATATTTGGCCCAACAAATTATGTCCTCAGTTTCTTCCTGAAGATAAATGAAATTAGATAATAGAAGACCAACCAAAGATTTTGATTCTTCTTTTCTATTTTCTGTCAATCCTAACAAGTCCACCCCTTTCCATTCACTTCACCCCAATCCATATTGATCATATAGATGAGAATACCATAGGGACAATATTCCTTTCATATGGATATCTTCGACAAGTTCTTCTAACAACTTGAAACCTTCACCTACTCCAATCCAGGGATCTTCCCCTATCCTTATGTTTCCAATTTTCCAGCATAACTAGTTTCCTATCATCGGATATGATTCCATAATATCCTTCCAACCAATGGAACCCAATATCCTAGATTTCCTATGTGTCCTTATCCCTTATTCTTTAGATTTTCCTCGAAATTTTTTTTCTCATAAAAAATTTCCCCACAATGACTTCTTGTGTATAATTCTCCACAAGCATTTTGCTACCATGATTTTATAGAACCATAATATATTTGTTACCCCAAATTCCCCATGATCCTTTGGCTATGCAATTTGGTTCCACTTCACTAGGTGTGAACCTCCTGAATCTTTACTTTCTTTCCAAATAAAGTGAAAATATATTTTTCTCGTCGTGTTCAGTATTCCTTTTTGAGTTTTTGTTATTGTATCCAAATATAATGGGATACTCCTCCATAATTAATTGATCAATACCAATCTTCCTCCTCTTGAAATCCATCTTTGGGACCATGAAGAGATTCATCTTTGATCTTTTTAATTATACATGTCCAGTCATCAAAGGAATGCGAGTTTTTCTTCAGGTTTAATCCTTTCAGCAATATTCTTCCTTTCAAAATGCATATTATCCTATAACTATCTAATTAATTCATATTCTAGAGTATTGGTGAGGACCACGAATTTTGATAGACTTATTTGCATTTTCTTTTCCAAGAAAAATGAGTCGAGCACTGTAGACCAAGATTTTACTTCCTGTACCAAACCTGCACCAAAAATAATTGCATCATCTACGAACATAAAATGAGTTAGAAAAACATGCAAAGCCACATTAATGACTTTAATGAGATTTCTTCCAAGATATTGGAGCATAATTTTACTATGACCATCCACTACCAGTAGAAAAATGAAGGGGGAGAGGGGGAATCCCTAATGGAGACCCCTTGAGGGATGATAGAAGGAGGAAGAGGAGCCATTAATTAAAACTGCTAGAGAAGAGGACTCAATGCACCCCATGATTCAGTTAATGGTCATGATATTTATCCCCATATGGATCAGGGACAGATGGACAAAGGTCCAATTGACCTTATCATAAGCCTTAGTAGGTTCCAACTTCATTATAAACCCTGGAATTTTCTTTGCCTTCATGGACTTAAGGACTTGTTGTGTAATTGAAACCTCATCATGTATTTGATGTCCGTACAAAAATAGGAATTTCTATTCAGATATAAAACTATTGAAAATAGGCTTAAGGCGTGAGGCAAAAATATTGGCTATAAGTTTGTAGATGAGATTGTAGCAAGAAATAGGGTGAAATTATGTGAAAGAATCAAGACATTTATTTTTAGGAAGAAGGGCCAGAAATGTCACATTCGATGAATTTCACACCTTCCCCATTCTTCGTGACTCATTTAAAACTTTGATAAGATCAAATTTCAATAACTCGAAGAATCCTAGAAATAATTCTATCATTTGTCCATCCATCCTGGGACTTTTACCTTTTTGAAAGACTGAGAGAGTAGATATAATTTCCCTTTATGATCTTTCTTATTGCATGGATTGATTTTCTTCTTCAGTCACCAATTTTTGAAATAGAGAAACAACTTTCATAATTTCATCTATAGGCCAACCCCGGGGCACATTAAATAGGTCTGAGAAAAAGTCTTTACCTACTTCAACAATTTCGTCAAAAGAGGAAACCATTTAACCTATGTTATTTTTGACTTCCCATATTGTGTTGGCATGTTTGCATTGGTGGGCATAATTGTTAAAGAAATCTATTTTTCCATCTCCCTCTTTAAGCTAGAGGGCCCTACTTTTTAAACGCCATTTAGTTTCCTCATATTCTTGGAGTTCCTTTCTTTTTTGTAGAAAATTACTGATTTCTGGTCATTCATCTTCTGATATTTGGCTTGCTCTTCCTTCAATCAGAATTACACTAAGCTTTTCCTCAATTGCCCTGATGTTTTTTCATTGAATTGCTTTGCCCATTTTTTGGTTTCTCGAGTCACTTTAGATATATTTGTGGTGAAATTTCTCATATAAGAGTAATCTAATTCCTTTACCAAAGGGTACCAAATGTCTTCGACAAGGTTCTTGTAGTATTCTTCACTCAACCATGCATGATCTAATTTCAATGGAAAAGGAGGGCAGGAGGTATTGTTGTTAATTTCTAGGAGGATAGGCACGTGGTCTGTATGCCCCCAATCACCACCTTATACTTGATTTTCCAATTCTTTTACATTAAATTTTCTGAAATCAAGAACCTATCAAATCTTTTAGCCATTGCATCATATCCTCTTCGACCGTTTCTCCAAGTTTCGGATATTTTTGCTGGTACTATATCAACAAACTTGTGTTTTTCAATCTAATTTAAAAATAATCCTTCATGTTGGTCTTGTCTTGGTCAAGCCCCCAAAATTGTGGTGATAATGTGAAATTCAAATCTCCACCTAAAATTATATTAGAAGCCTCAAGCATCCAAGAGATACCTAAGGCTTCCCCAGTATTGGACTCTATTTGAATAGGGCCCATACACATTGATTAGTCTTAGGGAGCACTTCAGGTATCTGTCTTCTAGCTCAACTAGAATTATGAATGAGAAAGACTCTACATTTTATGCAATGAGGATAGGATTCACTATTACATATGACCAAATTTTCCATGGTTTTTCGTTGTTATTGCCAGACTTATTTGTCGCAATTTCCACGAAAGCAAAGACTATTTTTCGTCGCTATATCCACGAACCAGGTGTTCGTGGAAACAACAACAAAATTAGCCCTCCACGTGTCATCACAATAAATATAGGATTACCTTATAAATCGTGGCAATAGCGACGAAACTTTGTCGCAATAGGGACGAAAAACCATGCCAAGGTAAAAAAAACTGTTGAAAGTTGCAATGCAAAAGCATGGAAATAGCAACGAAAATTGATGGCAGAGACAAAACTTACAACGCAGATGTTATATGTGTGATGCAAAACCTTGACAAAGTGCAACAAAATTTTTTCGCTATTGCCACGCTTGTTTGAAAAAAGTAGTTTGCCTTTCGATGAACTATCGTCGATATTTCCACGCTTCCTTTAAGTTTAAAAAAAGAAAAAACTATACCATATTACAATGTAATATGGTATACCATATTGAGAAGATGGATGTTGGGAGTCATTCCCTTACCAAAAAAATGAAGGTTACTCACACTCATATGAATGAAAGAAATCAAAGTTGTTCCCACGAAAAAAGTTGTAACGCTTTGAAAGAATGGTAGATCAAAACAATGGAGCACTTGTGTAAACAAAGACACTTACACCTATTCAAGTAAAGGTAACTCACCCTATTCAAATGAAGGTACATGATACCATATAAATGAAGAGAAATGGAAATGTTTAACTCGAAGGGTAGTTCACACCAAATCAATTTAGTGTGATCACAAT
>SNQJ01S0009492.1:89827-102677 GCA_010110895.2 Picea sitchensis | reverse complement strand
AATTATTGAAGTTTGAATATAAATTTGAACACGTTCAAATAAAAATATCTTGTGTACATGTGTAACATTTATATATAGACACACCTGCGCACATCCCTTGATGGATTATATTCATGACTTAGTGCCATTTTGCACCATTCAACAAATTGTTCAGCGCATTCAAATCAATCGGTATGAGGGTTCATCTGATACCTTCGAAGTGTTTTTTTATACATGCCCCTGCAACATCGTGCTCTCCTTTTCCATGACCAGTCTCAAAAAAAATTCAACAATGTGTAATGTTTAATTTTTTATGAAGAAGACATAACCAATAGAATGATCGTGAATATTCGAACTGACCCGCACACCCATCTGACCATATCCAATGTCAATTGAATCTGATTTCATGTTCTTTCAATGAATCAAAAAATTTATCAAAACAATGTTGTATATAATGTTTGTTGTGTGCTCAATCAACACTTATATAAAAGTGATATTATTTAATAACATGCCGATTAATGTTGGTTTTTTCTATGTTATCAAGACTCTGTAGAGAATGTTTATATAGAACGTGAGAAAATATTATGACTCGATCAAAATGATAATATTCACTCTATATTTCTTTTTGTGCAACGAATGTGTAATTCTCTGCAAAATCAACTACAGACAAAATTGTCCCTGCTGGAAACACTTCACGGGATTGTTTGAATTATAGATCTTTCCATCGAGCTCTATGTGAATGCTTGGTGTATTTATAGATTTCTTCCTCAAACTTCTTCAAAAAATGTATCACACAAATTTTATCTACCTTAAATCAATCGTTTTGGAAATAACATTTGAAGAATGCGGAGCCGTGATGTTGATATATTCATATCTCTTCCAATTGACTCTTATATTAGAAAATGATTTATCATTCATATCAATATGATACTTTGAATGAAACAAACTTAGATTTCCACAACGATCACATTTATTTCCACCAACACATTGTTTTTTGTAAAATAAATCATCATCTTCTCTTTCACATAGAATTTTAGATATGAAAACATGGAATGTTGAAGGAGGAGGTGAACATGGCCATAAAGTTTTTACCAAAATCCAAAAAAGTGTCGTAATACAACTCAAATTCCATATGATAATGACAACATCAAGTTTCACGAACAATGATGGGTCTAACAAACCATGGTTTTTGTTGCACAAATGTATTGATGGAAATTTTAACTTCTTTGTGCTCTTCTTTGAACTTATTGAACAACTATATTTGTGTCATTGGAAATATATGTTTTGGATGTTCTTCATATTGTTTTCATTCTATTCTTCATCGCAACACATCCCTTGTATGTGGTTAAACACAAGATTCTTCCAACCAACAATTACGGGAGAATTATTTAACATTTTTTGCAAGTCTATCTTTGTAGAGTTGTCTAGAAATCATTGTCCAACAAGCCAATTCATCATTTACATCTATTTGCAATCGAAATTTTATATGTTTTTAAAATGTTTTTATTGATGTTTCCATCATTTTTTTCATGTGTCGTGTCAAACGATCTTTTATATTGCTAGATGAAACAACTATTGTTTGTATCGCTCTACGCGCAACATGGACATCTTCTTTTCGAGATTTTCCAAAAGCATTTAATACACTAGTTATATTGTTAAAGACATTTTGTTTCACCTTTGTATCTTTTGTCGACTTTTGAATACCCAATAATGATGTAGCTTATTTTAACTTTCTTGACTTCATTAGACAAAGTAAAAGTTGATCTTGTACTATTACTGATTCTTCTTTGGAAAAAGTATTAAATACATATTCTTAGTTCGATATCTTATATAATGCTTAGCTTTTTTCTTTCCAAATTTGTGAGTATCAACATTTTCTAATATTTCATCATCAATGTTGATAGATTCTCTTGCATATTTCAATTTAAATTTTATATTAAAAAACATAACTCGAACACGAATTCACTAAACTACATATACTTGAGTGTTCATCTTGTATTATCTAAATTTATGTACATACCTATAGGTGATTCGTCTTCTTCTTCAATTTTAGTTTTAACGTCTTCTTCTTAAATTTCGGTTTCAATGCCTTCTGCTTCAATTTCGGTTTCAATGTCTTCTTCGACATTATGAGACAAATCTATTTATGTTTTCTTGAAAACATCAAATTGTAATTACAATCAATTATATTATTTACAATATTTTAAATTTTAATTATGTACTTTATGAATACAGTCACAATGTGTGTTGTGTGCTCGATCATCATATGTGCATGCATACCTGGTTGAACTTCTTCTCATTGAAAATATCTATTGACATTATCATCTTTTATTTCTTCAATATTTGCACGTTCTCGTTTCTTTCTCCAATATTTCTCTTTCCTTTTCTCGTTTTGACGAGTATCATCTCGAGTGCGATCAATTTTTCTCTTGTGAAAATTTTTGTTTCCCATGAATTTTATAGTTATCTATAAAATATATGTTCAACAAAAACTTCACCTTGAAAAAATGCTCAACATTTATCTTTCAACATATAAATTGTTATTCTAATAAAAACTTGAAAAAACATCAATTACCTTATTCAACAAAAACCAAAAAGATGATTCAAAACTTTGTTTAGGTGCTCTAGAAAACCATCATGTATCGATATCGATCCTTTGATTAAGCCTATGGAACAGAGGGAAGAAATAAAGAAAGACAATAACACAGTTGCAATCAGTGATATAAATTCTTTGAAATCTCTATCCCTGAGCTTATATCTACCCATCCATCCGACAAATTGTGTTAAACGTGTTCGACCGAAAGTGTATTTATAGGATTTGGCGTGAAATGAAATGATACGACGTGTCTTTTCATTTTTTCTGAGCGACGGAATTTGCTCAAAACGCTTTCGGCCGAAAGAAGTTTTTTTCATCCAAAAACCTTGAAAACCATTGTCTTTTGACGGTTTCCGTTAAAAATTTGTCTTTCGGCTGAAATATTATTGCATGTTATTGTAGTTGGAATTATCTTACATGGATAATTGCATCAAATAAAATGATACATGTTATTGTATTTGGACTGCTTCTTAGATAGCTAATTGCGTCAAATAAAATGATACGTGTTATTATAGTTGGAATGCTCTTAAGTGGCTAGCTGTGTCAATTAAAATAATACATGTTATTGTAGTTGGAATACTCTTAGATGGCTAATTGCGTCAAATAAAATGATACATGTTATTGTAGTTGGAATGCTTCTTAGATGGCTAATTGCTTCAAATAAAATGATACATGTTATTGTAGTTGGAATGCTTCGTAGATGGCTAATTGTGTCAAATAAAATGATACATGTTATGTATTTGGAATGTTTCATAGATGGCTATTTGCATCAATTTTCAATATGTGTTTGTAGTTGGACGATGGATGGATGGTTTCATAGGCGAAATTGCGCCAATTTAATTGATAGTGTCAATGCAGTAGGACTATGGTTAGATTGTAAAGTAGGTGGTATTGGTGTCAGTTTGTTGACATATGTTTTAGTAATTAGATTCTCTTGCGCCAATAAGTAATATTGATGTATGCTTGTTTTAGTAATTAGATTATCTTGCGCCACTAAATAATATTGATGTGTTTGGTTTATTAATTGTATTACTCTTATGCCATGATTAATTGATAAGTGAGGTTGATTGATTGATCTAGTTGTTTTCGAATGATTTCATTAGTGGGATCTAGACACCTCCTTGTTCCTCAGAATAGACGCCAGCCATGAGACCTTAAATGGTCAAAATCAGTCGGATGAATCCTGGGCTTCAACATTGCGTATGTGTCCTGGAGGTCCTAACCGTGTTGGATAGGTTGGGTGGGTAGTCATTTTTAATATTCAGTTTATGGTTGATCATTATTTACTTTTGGATTTAGTTGATTGTGAGGTGTTGAATTGTATCACTATTTATGTTTATGTGTCGAACTGGGGTCATTATTATCTATGTTTATGCATCGAACTTGTGTCATTGTTATTTATGTTAGTGTGTTGGCCTTGCGTTGGTTTTTATTTCGATGACGTGTTGCTTGTAATGCTTTAACTATGATGTTGTGTTGATTAAGTGTTGCTAACAATTATGTTGTCACGATTCTTTTTCTTAACTCCACAGAAAACCAAAATTACCTTTCATACTTCATTTGTCGTCGTAACAGCTTGGGATGTTACATATGGCATCAAAGCAGGTTCAACCATGCGAACTAGAAATCATTGTGCCTTCCAATATATTAAAATCTTGGTTAATAACTTATCGCTAATTAAAATTTAAATTCATCCATCTGGTAATCATGGTTAAAGGACATCCTAGAGGTAGCGACATGGTGCTAGGGGAAGAGTTGTGAAACCTCCAGTCACATCCACACTAGAGGGGTATAACCCCCAAGGAGAAGAAAACGTCATTGGACAAGAGCAGATTGTTGTTGGGGATGTGGTCGAATTGATGAGGTCCTTTATGAGGATGTCAAAGGCCTTTAGTAACTGACTAGATAGAGATGAGGTCAGGGAGCCTGCGCCCAATGAGGGTTCACAATGTGCTCTAGCTGGAAATGGTGGAATTCACAGAGAACTCGAGAAGGTTAAGTTTCCCAAGTTTGTGGGTGCGATGGACGACTTAGCCGCTGAGGCATGGTTGGAGAACATGGCGATATGATTTTCACTTCACGACTACACCTCCAATATGATTTCTACATGATGGTATCCCAACCAAAGGGGGAGCGATCTTCTATGATGGAAGATGATCCTACCTCAACTAAGCATGGTCGTCGAAGACATGTCATGGAAACTCTTCAAGGAATGGTTCTGGGAGAGGTATTTATCATAGGAATTCATCGAGCGCCAGCTTAATGAGTTCATCACCTTACAACACGGTAGTCATACGATGCCTGAGTCAGAGGTTTGATTCATGGAGATGCTTAGGTATGCTCCACATATGAACACCGAGAAGCTAAAGGTAAACGGGTTGTGTTCATCCTTAACATCAACATTCATGTAAAGGTGAGGATCCTAATGCCTTATATGTTGCATGATGCAGTCCAGAAGGACCTCATAGTTGGAAAAGAGCTAACCATTGGGGGACAGGGAAGGACTCCTGCAAGATCGACTAGACAGACAATGTCAAGTACCATCGCTAAACAAAATTTTAGTATTTTTCTAGATCCTCGTGCTACAGAGATATTTATTTATAGTGTAGCGTTGAAAAGAATTAAGGTAAAAGGAAGTTGAGAAGGTGAGACTAGATAAGTATAAATGACTTTGAGTGCGAACAAGAAGGTTTGAGGAAGGGTTACGAACTGTCACATTAACTTGGGAAGTTTGTAACAATGGAAAAACTTTTGTCACGATATTAGGATCTTCTGGCATCATGACCAGTAGGGACTGGTTGGAATCACATGACGTGATCCTAAACTATAAGATGAAAGGGGTTAAGTTGGACCAATGAGGTGGGAGAGAGAAGAGTGTTTGTAGGAAGAAACCAGGGAGTGTCCTTGAGATTCATTCTTCTTTACAACTACAAAAGAGCATATGCAAAGGATGTAAGCTATATGAAATATTAGTGATGAGCGACAAGGGCTTAGAGGAAGGATTATAAAACCTTCTGGTAGTACGGGAGTTCAAAGACATGTTCACAGAAGATTTACCAGGTTTTCCTCTCGAAAGAGAGCTCGAATTTACCAATGAATTGAAACTTGTAATTAAACCGATAGCAAGAACGCCTTATCGTATGTCAACACCTTAGTTACAGGAGTTGAATATGCAACAGAAGGAGTTGTTGGACCTAGGAATTATACGTCCAAGTGTGTCACCTTAGAGTGCGCCTGTTATTTTCATAAGAAAGAAGGATGGGTCGTGGAGACTCTGTATTGACTATTGTCAATTGATCGAGGCTACGATCAAGAACTAGTATCTGTTGCCAAGAATAGACAATTTTTTTGATCAAATGACATGCATGATGGTGTTTTCAAATATCGACTAAAGATGAGGTTATCACTAGTTACGAATTAAATAGAAATATATTCATAAGACTGCATTAAAGATGAGGGTTGAACATTATGAGTTTACTGATTTACCATTCAGACTAACAAACTCCCTAGGGGTATTCATGAGCTTGATGAATGGGGTGTTCTATGAATACCTGGACCAATTTTTTCAAGTATTCATTGACTACATTTTTATATATTATCGAACAATGCAAGAACATGACCAATGTTTGCGCTTGATACTATAGTGTTTATGAGAAAACAAATTATACGAGAAACTGTCGAAATGTTCTTTTTATCAATCGAGGATTCATTATTTAAGTCATGTTATCTCCGACGAAGGCATCGTTGTGGATCCAACGAAGGTAGATGCCATTATGGAATGGACTACACCAATGAATGGACCAGAAGTATGTATCTTTATGGGATAAGAAAGATATTACCGACGGTGAGTCGAAGGTTTTTCGAAGATAGCAAATCTGATCACATAATTGCAAAAGAAAAACAAGAAGTTTGTATGGACCAAGAAATGCGCGAAAGAATTTTGAAGACTCAAGGATTTTTTTACGATAATACCGATACTAAAATTTCTTGACATGGAAGAGGACTTCTTCGTATGCATAGATACATCCAAGGAAGGATTAGGCCGAGTCTTGACGCAAGACGGTTGAGTGATCGCTTACATCTCAAGGAAATTAAGAAAGAATGAGGAGAAGTACATGATGCATGATTTAGATTTATTGGCCATTGTTTATGCCCTGAGAGTGTGGAGACACTACCTAATTGGACAAAAATTCAAACTAAAAAGATACCACTGTGGTTTGCACAACATTTTTACGCAAAGTAACTTCAACGTGTGACAAAGGCGTTGGTCAAAATTTCTTAGCGAATACAATTTTGAGATTACTTACATAAAAGGAACAATGAATAGAGTGGAAGAGGTGTGTAGTCGAAGACCATGATTATTTTCGGTGATACCTCTTTAGACAAATCTTCGATAAAATATTCTAACTAAACAGTTCGATGATGACTGGTATAAACAGGTTAAGGAAAATATCGGACAAGACACCATGTTGGTACCAAAGTTTGAAGGA
The DNA here is from genome assembly GCA_010110895.2 of Picea sitchensis. NCBI lineage: Eukaryota > Viridiplantae > Streptophyta > Pinopsida > Pinales > Pinaceae > Picea > Picea sitchensis. The sequence continues at coordinate 95,612 of SNQJ01S0009492.1, read as the reverse complement.
TATACATTCGATAACAATAGATTGATGAGGTATAATAACCGAATTTATGTACTGCCTAACGATGAATTGCGAAGTGTGATCTTAAGTGAATCTCACAGAGTAATGTACATGGCTCATCCAAGAGTCAAGAATATGATGGAATACTTTAACCTTTATTCTTATGGAAATGAATAAGCATACATAGTTAGATACATGGAAAGGTGTCTAGAATGTCAGCAAGTGAAGGTTGAACATATACTTCTGACAGGATTACTGCAGCCACACGCTATTCCAGAATCGAAATGGAAGGTCATTTTGATGGAATTTATTGTTGGATTTTCGCTGATGGAAAGGAGGTATGACTTGATTTTCATGGTAGTTGAAAGACTAGCGAAGAGTGCACATTTTATTCCTATGTAAATGATGTATCGGGCACCAGACATAGCTAGAGTTTTTATCAGGGAGGTTTTGATATTATATGGTGTCCCTAAAAGGATCATATCCGATAGAGGATCATTGTTTACAAGATGTTTCTAGACTAGTTTCCAAGAAGCCTTGGGGACACAACTGAAATTTAGTATAGCATATCACCCTGAGACAGATGGGAAGAAAGAAAGAACGAACCAAATCTTGGAAGATATGTTGTGTATGTACGTGATGAACCAACAAAATCATTGGGAAGAGTTATTTCCACTGGTATAGTTTGCGTACAACAACAACTATAAAAGTACCATTAAGATGACACCATTTGAGTTTCTTTATAGCAAACCATTTCAGACGTAATTGATCTAGGATCGACTTGAGGATAGGGTCTTGGTAGGACCAGAAGCGATCCAAGACATGGAAGAAAAAAAGAAAACGATAATAAAAATGATTAAAGAAGCGCACGATCGACACAAAAGTTATGTTGATGCACATCATGTCGACCGTAATTATGAAGTTGGCGATTGAGTTTTCTTGTGAGTGAAACCACACAAGAGTTCAATCAAGTTTGGAAAGGGTGCTAAACTCTCTCCTAGGTTTTAGGGACCATTCGAAGTTGTCGAAAGGAAGGGGCCCATCACCCTTGCCTGATTATTTAAGGTGTATGCATGATAGTTATCATGTATCTATTTTTAGACATTATGTTAGTGATCCTACACATGTGATTAACATGAGTTCCTTGTAGGTGTTAGATGAGGGTGCAATCACGGTGGAGCCAATCTGCATTTTGGACCATCACATTCGACATCTACGACATCAAACAGTCGATTAGGTCAAGTTCCAATGGGACAATTATAGTCCACACTGGGCTATCTGGGAGGATGCATATGATATGCGCCAACAGTTTCCATATTTATTTGATAGTTAGACATATAGATCTTGTTAGATGATTTATTTACTGCATTTATATATTGTACAACTTCGGGACGAAGTTTAATACAAGAGGGGGTGTATGTAACATCCCTCTCTTGCGAGAACATGTTATTGACATATTCTTTTAGGAGACTTGTGTGCAAGTGATCCATTTTTAGTATATGCTTGTCTGTTTCGATTATGGATTCTTATGGTGATGTTGATGGATTATGATTTATGTTGTTTTGATATCTATGTGTTCGCATATGTTATTGATGAGTTTCCCATGAGTGTGCAAGACATTTGAAAAATTGAGGATGTTGATGGTATCAATGGACCCGCTTGGATTTCGTATTGACTTAAGGAGTGGATTGTATTGGTTTGAGTATTTCATTATGCATATATGATGTATGATCAATTATATTATGATGTTTTTTATGGATCATTGACAGTGTTTAGTTATTGAATGCAGGCTGACGAATTCTTGCTAATATGACTCACATAAGGAGTAAAGGGGCCATGCAAAGAAACCAAATATTGAGGGAGAGGTGTGGCATCATGCCTGACACAACTTACTAGCACTCCCATCATGGCTTGAATTGTAGGTTAACAATTACCTAGTTTGAGAGATCCACAATGTCGTGAGGGAAGACTGAGATAGTTTCTCATGAATATTTCTAAGGGGCGCACAATAAGGCATGGTTCTTATTCCTTAGAATCCTTTAGTCTCTCACAAGGTCGCCTAAATGGAGTGCTGACTTCAGGGGTTGGACAACTACCAAAATCAATCAAAGGTGAGTGGCACCCTTGGAACACGAAGTGTGTCTTGAAGGGCACGTCTTGTAATTAAAAATTTAATCAAAGGTGAGTGGCACCCTTCGAGCATGGAGTGCATCTTGAAGGGCATGTCACGTAAATAAAATTTGAGTTAATTAATCTAGGTGGCCTAGAAAATTTTGAGCGAATGTTAAACCTTGTAAAATATTGAGCACTACTGAATTAATTAATTAATTAATTAACTAATTAATTAATTAAAGAATGAAATTATTAATCATAATCCCTATAAGAGTCTAAGCCATTGTAATTAAAATTTTAATTAAGATTAAGTCTAAGTTAGTAAGAAGAATAACAACTAAATTTATAAATTAAATATGAGGGGATGAAGTAAATAAATTTAAGAATTCAGGGTAAACAAAATAAATCTAAAGATTGATTTAATACACATGTGTGCAAGTAATTACCAAATTGGAATTTAAGGTAAGAATGGAATAAAGCTAAAGAAATGGGTACGCATAGAAAAGAATCTAGAGTATAGTTAACACTAGTGTAACTAAGAGAAGATTCTTATTTTAACTCAACTCATTTTTAGAAAGGCGTCAGTCATTAATTGGAAATAAAGGGAATAAAGATACAACTAGGAGTGATTTACATAGCGCTTTTAGGATGGGTTAGGGAAATTGATTTTTATTAAAATAAAATGTTAATTTAATTGTGCATATTGGGGAAAGGGTGACAAGTTTATGGGGGAGATAATTCTAAATTATTTTAATTAAAAAGAGAATTAATTGTGCAAGTGTGGGAAAATTATATAAAACAAATGCTTTAGTTGAGACAAAAAATAGACTGGTTATGGGAAAGGTTATGTTGCAGAATGTTTTACTGGTTTTACTTATGAGAGTTGGGATACCTAGCTTGAGAGAGAGTGGTGGCTCTACCTTTCGAGGAAAACTAGGAGCTAGAGGTTTCTGGTTTTGTGTGTGCATGGGCCCTTTGCGGCTTGAGGGGCTCAGGGGGAAGAAGAGTACCCCTAGCGTTAGTTGGGTGGTACTGGTGATGTCTCAACAATTAGCAAGAGGGAGAAAGGTGGGAATGTCAGTTTCTTGGGACCATCATCAAGTCCACCTTCGCTGATTACGGTACTCATTTTATAATTATGATATTGATTGTAGCTCCCATTTCACCCTGTGAATAGATAGCGGATTATTGAAAATTAATTCATTTATCTGGATGTAAATGAAATTATGGTTTCATTCAGTAGTTGTTGAAGAAATGATTTATTTTTACCATTTCTGAATGTGATGTTAAACTGTTGCAATATATTCATACTTGATTCCAAACTATAGAAATTTTAGTGTTCTCGAACTGTACTTAAATTTTTAGAATTGCAATTTAATTAAGCCATGATGCACCTAGCTTCTGCATTAATACAAGGTTCCATTAAAATGAATGCCACCAAAAATTTTGTTCTTTCCTCACTTCTTAAATTCCTATGTTTCAATAAAAAGGATGGATATGGGTCCAAAAACATCACAGTTGCTAGATGTGCATCTGTCGCAAGCTAAAAGATCCACTCCCATCAACACTAAGTTCTACATTTTTTGTAGATTGAAGCTTCACTATCTGTCTCTTCAAACTTAGCAAGCATAATTATACATAGCAACACCACCATCGATATTTCACCACAATGATCCTATTATTCAAAGAGTGTCTATGTAAATAAGAGAGAAACCAAATTTTTGTATGACTCTACAACCAGTGTTGTACGATGAAGCCCCTTTTTTTATTAGAACCTTTGTTGAACATTTTCCTTTGATAATTTTGGCACCCAGGGTCGGAAGCCCTTTTGGATAAATCCTAGTATGGTATCATTTACTAATAGGTCTCCTCAATCCTAAGTCAACCCTTTGATCCATAAAAATTTTCCTGGAAGCTTCAATCGGGAACCCAAATGCAATATCTTCTTCACCGAACTTCGACATACCTAAAAGAACCCACTTAAAACTCTTTTTAAAATTGATGGGTGAATTGTAGCAATTTTATGAGCGGACTGTTGTGACATAATCCTAGAGACTTGGAAATAGTTTTAGAACCTGTATTGCCTTCATTTCCTTTCAATTAAAACAATCTCTAAGCTTGGTGTTATAACCATAAATTTCTCTACACATGCATACCTGGAATTTGGCCCTCTTGCATTTTTTGTTAAGCCATCACTGAGTTTCTCTTCAAAAAAATCATTTTTTTGAAGATGTACATACCCCTGCACCAATACTTCCCACGTAAATACACTTGATGCACAACTACAACCCGCATATGTATGCATGTTTCACCACTACATCCCATGTATACTTACAAAAGTTGCAAGAAATTCTTTGAGATTACGGAATATTGGGTAGTTTCCCAATTAATACACTGCCTATATCCTGTCACCCAACCGAATAACCATCATTTTATCATATAAAAGGAGGTTTTGGGGTCTCATTCCACACCTAGTCATAGGAGTAGTGAAACTCTTCTCGTTTCACATCCCCTCCTTGCCCCAAGTAATTGCATCCCTTTTGTGAGAATTGCCTCAGAATTCCCCAATTTGCCTTCCTTCCTCCATTTTAAACCCATTTTAATTCCCAAGAAGAAGGTTGAGAGGAGAAGCCATACGAAGGTGAACTTGGAGCTTGGTGAAGAGGAGCCCGGACCAGGCTCATAGAGCTGTAGTCGGCTTTGGTTGTAAGTGATCATTGTATTATCAATAAAAGAAGTACTTTTCCTGTCCCAAATCATGGCGTGTTGAATGTTTCTAATGATTTATGTTTTAATATTCTAACATTTAACCCTAATTTGTGTATGAATTGAATTATTGTAGATTTATGTTTATATGTATTTGAATGTAGGCCAACCATGGGAGGAGGCATGCATTCAGTGAAGCTTTCAAGTGCGAGAGCATCATCACCAGACGCGGAGTAGACGTACAATTACCCCATCCTTCTCATTTTTTTTTCTTGTATGAGTCTGGGGTATGTTTGGGGTAGTTAGAGAAGTAGGAGACTTTTAAATAGTTATTGATATGCCTACATTGTAAACCCTGTTGTAGCCATAGGGGGGGTTTTTTCTGCTAACAGAACTGGCGACCATATTGGGGAGGCCTCTAGGGTTTTAGGGGATTTTTTGGGTGTTTGATTGGTTTTTGTACCTTCCATTTTTTTGTTGAGTTTGTTGAGTCTTTTAAGGGATTATGGTCACCTATTGGTGCCATACCAGTTCTCCCTGCCCTGTCAGTCTTTCTTTTTTACTTCCTTTTTGAGAAATTACAGAGGTGTACGCGCCCTACAGTGGGACACATGGCGTACATACACATCCTATCTAGTAAATAACCCACTTACATACGTAGGATGATGAAACAATAGTAGCGTACCTGGTTCAAGAAATTGTTTTTGAAAAAGAGGCAGCCAACCTCTTTCCTGATTGAGGTTTTACCTCTCTGGGTTTCTTGACAGAGTTCAATGTCTTTGTTTTTACAATCATAGCTTGGGTTCGATGTCAGTTTGCTTGTCTTTTTGAAATATTTCTTGTGTTTATTTCTGAAAGGGTTTTAGGTGAGTCTTTGAGTTTTTGATCAACCTGTTTGGTGTCTTTAGTGATGCTCAGGCCAAAGGTCAGTTTCAATCTTGTCTTGTATTTTATTTCCCCCCTTTAATTT
>SNQJ01S0009492.1:42134-81175 GCA_010110895.2 Picea sitchensis | reverse complement strand
GCTGGTGCGTCGGCTATTGTTGGTGCTGCCTCTGGTCGAGGACGTCGCCTAGTCCTCGAGAAGTTTATCAAGCGCATTGGTCCCACATCTATACAGAATAGATACATAGTTGTCAATACTCTGATACATATAAAAAATGACATAAATAAAATAAATTAAAAATTAAATAACCTTAAAACACACATACCTATCTCTCCTCACTCCTCTCTAGGAGGTATGGGCATTGTCAGGATCTCTGGAAAAGTTGATTCCAACGTATGGGTAGTCCTCTATCATTGGAATCTATCGTTCCCACCAGTCAAATAATTTGTCATCGAAGGCCTCTATGGTCCTTCCCCCCCCCTATCGTGGAAGCAATGCTTCCCATCTGCACACCGCTAGGAAAGAGGCCACATGCCCTCGTATTGTCTCTCTTGGACTTAGACTGGGTACCCTCTCAAATAAGAATGAGCACATAATGGTAACGAACCCAAATTTATTGTTTCTACGCTCACGACAATATGTAAGATTCCTCTTCATGCAAGTGAGAATGGTCATGCTCTAGTAAAAAATATGATCCCCTAGGCACTGCATGGAAAATACATGTGCTCCTCGGAAGCGTGGTGGACAACCACGGATCCAATGATTCGCCCAATGAGAAATAGGATCACCTTTAGTGAAAAGTTGGTGATATTTTTTATGGCCACTTCAGAACCTACTTTCTTAGTGCCAGCCTCATAGTGCATCCCGATGTAGTCGATGATGTTGAAGGGCCCAGGGGAAATGTATGCAGGTTGACTGGTTCCCCTCTCCTAAAGAGGCCAATCAAGAAATATATATCCTCACTCATCGGAGTCACCAACTTCCCCTCAATAATAAATGCCTCTACGTCTGGGTGCTAGTAATCTACCAGGGAATTCAGTAGCTTGGGTTGTGCCCCCATAAATGGACATTGGTAGAACTTACATAGCCCACATTGTTTCAATGCAGAAATGGTAGCAGGGTCCTCATCAACCAAGATATCGATCTCCTCATGTTCCCTCTCCCTCTAGTGTACATACATCATGTTCCATGGCATCTCGTTGTCTTTTACGCTTTTCCATAGAATCGATCCCACTGAAGTGTGACACAAAACCATCATTGTTGCTTTAGAAGTGTCATGATTTGGTGGTAGAGCCTACCTTTACATGGATTCCCTAGATAGATCCTTGTTGCATTTTGGCATCCATGCTTTCTATAATTACTTTAGGCTTGAGAGTCCTTGTTAGTCCTGTCATGATTATGAGTTTGAGCCTCATTCATCTCTTGCACCATCATTCTTAGCCTCACCCTCAGGACTCCCAAAATGAACATGATTTGTTGTCTTTCAAGATCGCTTTAAAATCCGAAAGTAGCATCTGACGAGACTACATTTATTCTTTTCAATCTTATCATATTAACAAAGAAAAGTAACCTCCTGGATTATTATTTAAGCCCTTTTTAGACTCTCTAAACATGAAAATATTATTGAGTGATATTTTTTCCCTTCACATTCGCCAAACTAAAACTTGAAGGCACGTCTGTCCAGTGGTAGTTTAACCATTTTTTGGTCCGATGGTCAATTGTATGAACAAAGGTATACTATAGGAACCTCAGTTTGCTAGAAGAGTATTCCGAGGTATAAGTTTAACCCTTTCTCGGGCCCGAGGGACTAAATTTATGAAAAAGGAACATTCTCATTGGCTTTGGTTTATCACCTTTTTCGGGCCTTGGAGATTAATTATGAAAAAGGAACCCCCATGGACTCCATAGTTAAGCTCTTTTTAGGCTCCCTGAAATTGAAAAGATTGTCGAGCGACCTTGTTCTTTCACACTCGTTAAATTGGTCCAAAAGAACATATACTGTCATGCGTTTACCCCTTTTTTCGGCCTGTGGATTATGGAGGAAAAAGGTACACCTCGGGAGATTCATCTTGCCGGGAGATTTCTCCTTAGTAAATTTTATACTTTTTCAGGCTAAGGAGACTAAATCTAGAAAAAGGAAGTGAGTACATAGTTAAGCTCTTTTCAGACTCCTTAAAATTGAAAATATTTTCGAGTGATCTTGTTTTTGTCGCACACATTAAAATGGTTTTGAATAGACGTATTTTTGTTGCTAGTTTACCCCTTTTGCGAACCAACTAGACTATTTTCGAAAAATTTACCCCACTGGAGTCTTCTTTTACGATTTTTCAGACTCTTTAAACGTGAAAAAACTACCGAGCTTACCTTCTCTAGGATCGTTAAAATTACATTGAAGGGGGTTTCATTGTGTCTTGCTAATCACATTTGTATCTATGCATCTTTGGCGTAATATCAGCTCCATGTTTCTCTCAATTGAACCTTTGAAGCATTCCTTATACGCAAGCCTTGTAGCACTTTTCCTCTACGACTCGACACCTTGACCCATGGAGGAATTTTCCCTGAGTGTCCTTTTCTTGCACATGTCTACTTACTCCGAGCATTAGTGTGTTTCTTGCACTTGGAACTAGTATTCTTGCGACACTCGTTCCCCCTGTGTAACGTAGCATTCTTTTATTATTTTTCAAGCTCTTTAAAAATTGAAAAAGGAAAAAAATTAAAAAAACCCAAAAAGAGGGGATAGGAAATATATATTCTTTTTTGGCAGCACAATGAGTCGCCCTTGGACAAAGCACATCCTTTTGTTTGTTCGTCAAGATTTGGGATCTAATCTGACCTTAGGAATATGTTCTCGCTACATAGATTTGTGTCCATCTCCATTTGGTTACTCTTCCAAACATATGGAGAGTTTGTGTTTCCTCCTGCATCGTGAACTTATGTCAATGTCATGTTGTCTGAGTCTGATCATATTTCGTGCTATTTTCGAAGGGAATTTTCACCCAACCTAAGTCGTCCTTTCTTCATTTTGTCTCTTGACCTCATGCCCGACCATCCCAAAATTCCAATCAAGTCCTTTTTTGAAAGCAATGAAGTTCTTTTCCTCATCATCGAGATCCTCTTGTCTTTTCCCGATGAGCTGTCGAAGACCTCTGGGTAGTGAATTTGTACACTCAAATTGTACTCCTACCCGAGTTTTGAATATCTTGAAGTTGTTTCGCGATCTATGAAGACCTCATCTCCAGCCATCAGGTGTTGTTGGCTTCTTGAAGATTGATACGATACTTGTATATCTTTGATTTTGATATGTATATCCATTGTGTATTGCTCATTGCTACACTTTATAAAGTTATATGACATGGATCTGCAGTGTATTTGATTGAAAGCCATGATTTATTTTCAACCCGAGCATGGGTATTCTCACCTCAGAGAGACAATTGTTATTTTTCCAAATGGCACCTCCCAAAATATGGTCCCGGGCTCACTTGTTTCGTACATTGGTGAAGATGTTTTAATGTATTTTGTTCATCATATTCTCTTTTGACCTCACACATTAGGGGGCATATGTTATAACCATAAATTTCTCTACACATGCATACCTGGCATTTGGCCCTCTTCCTTGCATTTTTTGTCAAGCCATCACTGAGTTGCTCTTCTAAAAAACCCATTTTTTGAAGATGTACGTGCCCTGCACCAATATTTTCCGGGTACATATGCTTGTTGGACCACTAAAACCCGCCTACGTATGCATACTGTACCACTAAATCCCGCGTATAGTTGAAGAAGTTTCAAAAAATAAAAAGTTGCAAGGAATTCGTTGAGATTACGGGCTATTGGGTAGTTTCGCAACTAATCCACCGCCTATATCCTGTCACCCAACCAAATAACCATCCTCTTTTCATATAAAATGAGGTTTTGGGGTATCATTCCACATCTATACAAAAGAACAGTGGAACTCTTCCCATTTCACATCCCTTCTTTGCCCCAAGTAATTGCAACCCTTTTGTGAGAATTGCCTCAGAATTCCCCAATTTTCCTTCCTTCCTCCATCAGAAACCCATTTTACTTCCCAATAAGAAGGTTGAGAGGACAATCCATACAAAGGTGCACTTGGAGCTTGGTGAAGAGGATCCCAAACTAGGTTTGTGGAGCAGTAGCCATATTTGGTTGTAAGTGATCATTGTATTATCAATAAAAGAAGTACTTTTCATGTCCCAAATAATGGTGTGTTGAATGTTTCTGATTATTTATGTTTTAATATTCTAACGTATAACCCTAATTTGTTTATGAATTTCATGCTTGTATATTTTTGTTTGTTTTTCTTCGAATGCAGACTAGCCTTGGGAGGAGGCGTGTAGTTAATGGAGCTTTCAAGCGCGAGAGGATCATCATTGGACGTGGAGTAGAGGTACAGTTACCCGATCCTTCTCATTTGCTTTTATTGTATGATTTTGGGGTATGTTTGGGGTAGTTCGAGAAGTAGGAGACTTTTAAACAGTTATTGATGTTCCTACATTGTAAACCCTGGTGTATCCATAGGGGGGGGTTTCCCGCTAGCACTTGGGTCAACCGAAACAGAATCATCTTAAATACCTTCCAGATTGAATGATCAACTGTTTTATTAAACCTTCTTCGTGTTGCACTTCCACACCATGGGAAAATTTATTGTAGCTTTGCACTGGTATAATTTGTTCATTCAACAATGCATGCACTCTCTCATGGGAAATTTTTCTGGTAACTTTGCGTTGGTATCATTTGTTCATTCAACAATGCATGCACTCTCTCATGGGAAACATATTTTTTGCGCTGGTAGAATTTGTTCGTTCAAAAATGCATGCACTCTCCCATGGGAGAGTTTACCGTAAGCTTGGCACTAGTATAATTTGTCTGTTAAAACAATGCATGCACCCTTCCTAGAAAAAAAAATTCCTGAAACAAATTATCTAGAGAGACTTACTCTCGCGATTTTAGTCAAGCTCTTCCTGCAATGTCCCCTTTTTCTTCTTGATTTCATTCCATAGTTTTAGAAAGTTCATAGTTTGTTATCCCTGTGCTGTAAGACATAATATTGACCTCTCATAATGTTCTTGATTCCTATTTTTTTCTCCCCACAACTCTGCACACGTACTAGGCAACCCGAATTTAGTTTCCAAAAAATTATCCCTAGAGTTAAGGTGGAAACCAACAACGATTTATCCTTGAGGAAACCCATTGAACGTTATCATTGAAAATCGAAATGTGTTATTACACTGGTCGGACGGTGTGAAAGATGGAGCATTGATTTCAATTTTTCCAGTTAAGAATCCCATCCCTACTTAGCAGTAGATAAGGGAAGGTGAATATATTATAATAATTTTTGATTAATTTATAGCCATGGAAGGTTATTTTTTTGATTATCTCCTAACTGTCATCCCGTTTAGAATGATAAAAAAAAAAAAAATTTACTAAGGTGACAATCAAGGGGCGTGGTGTAGAACTTTTTTGGTGTGCAGGGTAAGTCTTCTCTTGTTGATAAAAAAATCATATAGAGGTCATTCCTTGGTTGTTAATAATAGATGGATAATTACACCAAATAAAATGATACATGTTATTGTAGTTGGAATCGTCTTAGATGGATAATTGCGTAAAATAAAATGATACATGTTATTTTAGTTGGAATTCTCTTAGATGGATAATTGCATCAAATAAAATGATACATGTTATTGTAGTTGGAATGATTCTTAGATGGCTAATTGCGTCAAATAAAATGATACATGTTATTGTAGTTGGAGTTCTCTTAGATGGATAATTTTGTTAATTAAACTGATACATGTTATTGTAGTTGGAATTCTCTTAGATGGATAATTGTGTCAAATAAAATGATACATTTTATTGTAGTTGGAATGCTTCTTAGATGGCTAATTGAGTCAAATAAAATGATACATGTTATTGTAGTTGGAGTTCTTCTTAGATGGCTAATTGCATCAAATAAAACGATACATGTTATGTAATTGGAATGCTTCATAGATGGCTATTTGCGTCAATTTTCGATACGTATTTGTAGTTGGACAATGGTTGGATGGTTTCATAGGTGAAATTTATTCAATTTAATTGATAGGGTCAATGTAGTAGGAATGTGATTGGATTGTATCATAGGTGGTATTGGCATCACTTCCTTGACATATTTTTTGGTAATTAGATTCTCTTGTGCCACTATATACTATTGATGTATGATTGTTTTAGTAATTAGATTCTCTTGCACCAGTAAATTATATTGATGTTGCTTGGTTTAGTAATTATATTAATCTTCCGCCATGATTAATTGATAAGTGAGATTGATTGATTGATCTAGTTGTTTTTGACTAATTGGATTAGTGGGATATAGACACCTCCTTGTTCCTCAGAACAGTTGCCAACCCTGAGACCTTAAATGGTCAAAATCAATCGGATGAATCCTAGGCTTGAGCATTGTTTATGTGTCCTGGAGGTCCTAACCATGAAGGATAGGTTGGGAGGGTAGTAATTTTTAATATTCAGTGTCTGGTTGATCATTATTTACTTTTCTCTTCAATTGATTGTGAGGTTTTGAATTGCATCGCTATTTATGTTTATACGTCGAACTAGGGTCACTATTATCTTTGTTTATGAGTCAAGCATGTGTCGTTGCTATTTATGTTAGTGTGTTGGGATTTTATCTTTATTTATTTCTATGACGTGTCACTTGTAATGATTTAACTATGATTTCGTGTTGATTAAGCATTGATAAAAATTATGTTGTGATGATTCTTTTTCCTAACACACACACACAAAAAAATATTTTACCTTCGTACTTCATTTTTTTTCGTAACGGCTTGAGAAGTTACAAGGTCCTTATTTTTATTATCCATCACAATGAAGGGATAAAACCCACAACACACCCGATATAACTTTCTCTCCTTTCTCTCATAGTATCCTCTCTCATAATACAATATTCTATATCACACATCGCCTCAATATAATTCCCTCATACAAAAAAGGGTTACCTTTTTGGGTGAAAACCCTAACATAACTTCTACTGTCATATCTACGACATTATAATGAATGGTCTAGATTGACAACAAAATTACAATATTTTACAAGGAAATTTTCCCCAAAAAAATCCTTCGGGGGATCCTCCCATGAACCCCCAACAGAAGGGGTCTAAGCATACTTGCATATAAATCAGGAAGATAATTAGGCTCGACAACCAACAATATCCCTTTTAGAGGTTGATCACAAAGAAACCACTGCTCCTGTACCTGTTGGACTATGATCTAGCTTAAACCTGAAAAATTTCTCATATTCACGTTTGTTCTTGAAGGTAAACTGAAACTAAGAAGGAACTCAATTTATTTTTGGTTACTAACTTTGTTAACATTTCTGCAGGGTTCTGGCTAGTATGTATATTTTCCAACTTCAAATGTCCATATTCCAAGATGGATTGTATGAAATGGTACCTGAGATGTATATGTTGAGTATTAGAATGGAAGGATGCGTTATTTGCAATATGAATGACACTCTCGTTGTCACAACATAACCTTATATTCTCATGCTTCTTTCCCAATTCCTCCATAAACCTTTGTAACCAAATCATTTCTTTACTATCCTTTGTAGAAGCAACATACTCTTCTTCTGTTGTTGAAAGTGAAACAACCTTTAACAGTTTTGAAATCCAACTTATTGTTGTTCCACCTACAGTAAAAACATACCATGTGGTGATCCTCCTTCTATATTTATCACCTGCCATATCTGAATGAACATATCCCTATAGAATAGTTTCTAAACCTCTAAAACATAATGCATGAATAGCAGTACCTCTCAAATACCATAGAGTCCACTTTAATACCTCCCAATGTTCTTTACTTGGATTTTTCATATACCTTCTCACAACTTCAACTGGATGTGCAATATATGGTCTTGTGCAAACCATAGCATACATCAAGATTCCAATTGTGTATGAATAACAGACATGTTATCCCCATTTTGTGGGATAACGAAGGAGATGATGTCTCAAGGCCCTCACATTGCATATATGGAGTGTCAAGAGACCACATGACCAACAATGTTCACTTGCACATACAAAATCCCTCTCTATCACCACATTATGATCCATTTCCAGCACATCCACCACACTAGATAGCTCTTGGAATGAACGTGGGTCTTCCTTCATGCAGTACAAGTCAAGTATTGTGGCATGTAATCACCCTAATATTTAAGGCATTTAAACATGTTGTATTTTAGCTTCTTTTCATTATAGAACGCCTTCTTGGACATTATTCTTTTGACCTTGTTTCACCTTGGTGAGTGTCATAGATTTCCTAGTAAGTGGCCAACCTTTGGGGAAGGTTTGAGACTAGGGGTCCCTTAAGAGGTTATTGTACCATTCCCGACCATACTTACCACCTTCTTCTCATTACACTCCCATCATATTTTCTTATTCTAGGACCTTTGAATTTAGTGACCCAAGAAGGGAATGTACCTCATTTCATGGGAAGAATGGGTTGAAGACCCAGAGGGATTGTTGTTGAATAAAAATATAAAATCCTAAATATAGACCTTCCAGATACTTCTCCCAGGGATCCTCAAGAAAGCAATGAAATGATTCTCTATAATAAATTGGGGACCTACAAAAATAAATGATAGTGAATGCTTAAGGGGTTTGTTGGAGGATGGGAGGTCTCATCATGAGCTGACCTATAATGATCATGGATATTTAGCAGTATGAAATTACCATCATATAGTCACCAAGCTAGGGTAGTGGATCTCAGTTACACAACTAAGAGAAAGAGGTTCTCATCACAATCCAACCTTCTCATTTCCATGAGGTATTTGTGAATGACAATGTTGTTATCTGGACACCAAGCCAGGACAATTTCCTTCAACTTTTTCATTATAACATGAAATAAATATAACGAGAAAGGAAGAGCTAAGAAAGAAGAATGGCAAGAAGATGTGCGTGGAAAAAGTGCATCGCAAAGGAAGGTTCCACACACCCTCTACAAAGGCACCCATACATGAGCTAATATGATCCACTATATGTCATGAAACTAATTGACCTATGAAGTCTAAATCCATTTCCACATCATCATCCATTACATAACATTGGAGTTCCATCCTTGGGAGCATCCCCTACTTGGGAGTTTTGGTCTACCCAATAGGACTTTTATGACACCCCTCCCAGACTTAAACTTTGTCAATTGTATAGGGACTTTGAGCATTTGTTTAATTTGATGACTTAGTTTTGATGCACATGATTAGGTTCCTTGTTTATTACATGTGTTTTACACTTGTCATGATATCTTTCTCTTGAGATATTTGCAGGGTGTACCCTTTTCTTTTGCAAGACCTTGCTTGATACCTAGTTTTGGGAGAACAGGCCTAGATTGGGATTCCATGGGGAAAAAATACCACAGGTTGGATGTTGTAGGCCCACACAATGGATCATAGAGACATGACTTTGGAGTTTTACATGGAATAATGGAGGATATTACTCAGACCCTATTACCCAAACGACTTGCTTAGGAGAGGCAAAACGTCACTTTTTTAGGCTTGATGTCATGCTTGAGGGAGTTTGGTGGTGATGGAGTTATTTCACATTGACACTTGGCATGATTTAACTAAAGGAGACATGTATTGACTATATAACATGCAGAGGAGGCTCAAGGATCCCCAACAACCTCTTTCTTCTTTTCCAACGACTTGGAAAAGTGTCAAAACGTCCCCTAAAGGTGTGACATCATCTTACTTTTAGGGTTTGTAATGTGTTGAAGTGAAAATTAAATATTATTATTTGGTTTAGGAGGAATATAAGGGTTTTTGAACCCGTTTCTTATGTTTTTCCCTTGATAAGTGGAAAAACTATGTTTTAGACATTTTGTATAAATAAAGATCATGTGGATCTCATTTCATAACATAACTCTCCCATTTGGAGAAGTACTTGGATGATGTTTTATCTATTCTTGGGAAATATGGTGTTTCTCCCTTGTGAAAATGTATTTTTGTGATATCTCTTGATGAATGGATGGAGCTAAGTAAGGCTCACATCTTGGAAGCTTGTTGTCTTGATCTTGAATGGTGATTTGCTTGGTGAAACTAGGGTTTTGGTCTCTCTCTCTTGGAATTAGTAAGGAAAAATATGCATTGCTAATTGTTTCTTGCTATTTATTTATTATGGTTATTGGAAACCCTAGGAGGAGTATGTTACACCCTCCATTAAGCTTCATCTAAATTGCTAAAGTTAACAAGTTATTTTGCAATGGTTTCTAGGAAGAATACGAGTGTGTATATCCTCTTAGATTTCCCCTAAGTTTGATTGGAATACCTAGGGAGTAAAATATATTACACCCCTAGGGTCAATTTTGATCTAAATATTTAATCCAATACACCATTCACCCAATTTTAAAAGCACTAATCTGAAATTGTTTGGATTGGAGAAATAAAATAATACATCGTAAAACGTGAATTTTTGCCATACTAACGTTTTGCAATATGGATTTTCTTCCTTGTGCATAAAGAACCTCTTAGATACTAGGGAATCCCCTCTAAAGGGGTATTTCTTTATACTTTTAAATTTTTTATCTACAGCCATTAGGGTTGCATAAACCCTAATCAAAATTCTCTAATAACTTTTCAATCAACCACTAAAAGTTGCTTAAAGTTTTCCCACATAAAATACTAGGCCTACCACACTTTTTGGTAGACTTTGGGGAAGTTTTAGTGGATGATATTCTTTCTGTAATAAATTTTGTGTTACATCCATAAGGCTGCAAAAAAAAAATTCAATTATCTTTTTGTTACATCCTTCTTTCGTTGCTAAAGTCTAATGTTATCTTACTTGGGTTGATCTAGTTGTTTCTAGTTTATCTCTTGCTCTTTCATCTGGACTTTTAGAAACTTGTTTGCATAATTAATTATCATTTTCATTGTTGATATATATTGTTACTAACTACTGAAAATAGGGACAACAAGATTAAGTTTCTTGTCCACCATATATTTGGTCTTGTATCACTGTCTTCCATGCGTCTTAGGTAGGTACAATCAACTTTTACAAGGTCTACTACTTCTTGGAAACTCTTAGATACCATCAAGACCTTACTTAAGCCATTGTCCACACACAGAAAATTTACCTATAGGGGAATTCACTCATACATCACACTTTCCATCTCAATTCCCCCTAGGGTCATCGTGATTCCACCCTTGAGGTGACCACTTCACCTCTAAAGTGACAGGAACACCTACCTAAGGTGATAGTGGGTAGGTTCTCTCTAAGTTGTAGTTGTTGGAACATATATAATCCTAAAATTTGAGATTTATGTTCTCCACTTCATGAAAATATAATCCTTCCCAAAGTGGTAACTCAGAAATTAACTTTCAAATTTTTAATCAAATTTATTTCTGGTTAATTGGTAATAAGGTGCGCATGATATCCATCATTGATGAAGTTTCCCCGTTTGATCAAACGATCGTAATTTCTCAAGAAATTTGGGAGCCGCCTAATTATTAAAAAAATAAATTGCTAAAGGTCACTTCAGATCTTCACGCTTTGGGCATTTCGATAACTCTTCACGATTAAAGTCTCAAAATTTGAAAGTGTCTATTATCAATTTTCATAACCTTTAAAGGAAACGAGTCATAGTACACGTGTATACTTTGAGTCTCCCCTGGTTTGACACATGGCACCTCCCGGTTCTCGACACGTCATCCATAATGGCGTCATCTTCGACACATCACTACGGGATATGACCCTTCGGAAATATAACAAAGAGATAATTCTCAGATCCACGAAGCACTAAAATGCCGAAGTATTAAATTTTAATTAATTAAGTTAAGATTAGTCAAGAGATAATTAATGACTTCCCAGTTTGGTGTTTGAATGTTTACCCTTCATCAGATCCTAAAATATCTAAATTCTGAATTTTTGAAGCACTTAAAGATTAATATGATTAATTAAAAGAGATTATCAAATAATTTATCATTTCATAGTTTCAGGTTTCGAGGATTTCTTCTCGAGCTACATTTAAATTTCTCGATTTCCAAACTCTCAAAACACTTGAAGTTAACACATATTCTAAACATTATTAATTAATATTTTAAAAGAGATTATCTAGCAATTAACCTTTCAAGGATTCGCGATTCGAGAAATTTCAACTTTGTTTCATCCAAAATTCTCGAACATGAACCGCCGATTTTTAATAGCATTTATAAAAAAAAAAAATGTTAATGATTTTTAACATAGATTGTGGATCGTTGGGTATGATTTCCCATTAAATTATTATATTTTGAATTCATTTTCACGTTTCTGCAAGTAGTAAGTTTTATCAGATTGAGAAGCTCACACATTTCCTCTGCGACAGGTAACCTCATTCTGTTCTCTCGATATCATGGCACCATGGAAGATTATTAAGAACATTGATGCAGCTGGTGAAGGTTTGAATCTGAATGCAGATGTTCTGTCATATGCCACACCGCTATCCATAGACACTATGAAATCTTGGACACAGGTGTTCGAGATTCTGGAACATGAGCTTATAAATTGCCCAGAACATTCTGACGATGAAGTGGACGACACTAACGGAGATAAAATTAGGTATATATCCCAGTCCAAGATACACAATATATTTTCACGACCGAGACTCATGTCGTATAATGACATGATAGGTTGGGCCTTAGAGAATGTTGACATCCAAACCAGGAGCATTACCAACCACCAGAAAGTTGTTGTTGGCTCGTTCTAACAAGAAAACCTCCAAGTAATGTATAAGCTATATATCGAGCCTAAATATACTTACAATACTTCATTTACATTAGAGTTCAAGCAACAAGAATGCATACAATATGACAAACGTTATCCTGATATAATCAAGTCCTAGTGGGGGAAACCAGAGAGGTTCAGGGCCGACACTCATGGCATGTATGCCATAGCATCATTAGATAGTCACATGATTTATGTAGCTATGATGCTTTGTAGACTATTCGGGAAGAAGATTCCTACTCATTTCCCGGTGGAATGGATGTCGATCATGCACGAGGTGGTCGAGGGCTATGCTTTTAACTGGGCAAAGATGTTATCGGATAATTTGGCCAAATATATCACCGAATATAAATTGGCTAAATCAAAGGGGCAGCCCGCCCCTTTCTATATGTCTGTGTATATCATGGATTCTATCTACTTCATAACCCCTTTCCCACTAATGAATTGGAGCTATACCCCAACCAATGCAGAACATATTCACTTCTACCACTCCAAACTATGGGAGGACAAAGCCAAATATTTCTTTTACGAAATCTGTCACAATGTAGTGTTCCCTGTCCATATAGATTTATTTGGTTTCCCACCCCCATGAATTTCAAATAGAATCATGGGAAATATAGGAAAAATAGAAGATTGGTTCATCAAAGAAAACTTTTCTTACATCAGGGTCTTCGAATTCTCAATCCCTCCCCATGATCTCCCGATATTTTTACCAGACAAGCTAGTATGCCGAGAAGTAGCGTATCAAACAATGACAGTGGGCATCACCAAGGAGATGAAAGAATCCCATAAAAAGGTATGGCCGACCTTCCCTCTCCAGGTTGGTATGTTTTCACTATTAGACTTTGGTCACTCCAAAGTGGAGGCTATATCTTTGCAGGATTTCAAGTTGGTTGACATCGAATTTAAAAGGTACGACCCACACAAAATTGTGGAAAACCACATGGCTCAATACAACCTGAAGAGATATGTACATGAAACCTCCCCACATGATGAGATATTTAGGGGATTAAGATCTTATGAGGAAGTAATGAACATATTCCAAACCTTCTCCCTAGATCAACAAACCATTTTCCTCAGTTTTCAAAGACACAGATGAAACAAATTACCAAAAGTACTACAAGGGGAATCAATAGTCACTTCACCTACACAGGAATATGTACCTCTAGGTTTGGAATCAAGTAACTCCGGTAAACATGATACTAAAGAAACCCCAAAGGGTTCCGAAGTTTTGACTTAGGAATTGAAAGCTTCATTTTCAAGTCCACTAGGCCCTCACGAAATGACTCAGTTCTAAGCCTTCCTAAATCAAGGGAAGGATACATCTCCTTCGACACCAGCCACATATGTTGAAAATACTGCAGAGAAACAATCATATATGGATATCCATATTGATAGTACTTCATTGGCCCCTTTGCAGTCTAGTTTCGAGAATCCTAGTTCCAAAGTCATTTACGTGGGTGATCTTACCCCAATATTTCCCGAAGAGATGCATCCTTCAGACTTCTTCTTCAACAAGAAACAGAGAGCTATTTTTAAACAAGAAACACATCAGAAGGATGGGGTAATAACAAAAAGGAAAAAGATGTTATATGATGGAAATGATCGCGATGATTCATAATTCACAAAGGAAGTGGCAGGTTCATTAGGTGCCTTTTCCACTGCAAATCAATGGTCTGTAGAAAATTTGGAAGAGCAGCTAAAATGGAAAAACATATTCGTAGGCAAGTTGCAATATCAAATAATGATCATGGAACAAACTGTGAAGAATAAGATAAACCAAGAATTTGAGCAGATCAGAGCTTATGAATGTCATCAAATTCAATAGTTGCGGGATAAACTCGACTCTCGAGGAGCTCAATCAAAATTCACAGGCCAACAAAGGGTTAGTCACTCAGAAAGAGGAGTTAATAAAGAAATTGCAAGCCAATTTAGACTTGACTAAAGGTACATCAATAGAAATATCATCTTTTCAGACTCAAGCACTAGAGGTAAATGAAAAACTAGAAATGGCCCAACAAGATCTTTTCATGAAGGTTGATGCCATACAGAAATTCTACCAGGCAGTAGACCTCACTCTAAAAGATATACATATTAAGGAAGGGAAGCTCGCTTAGCCTGAGCTAAGTTTTAAGAAGCCATTGCATTGATAAAGAAGGATAATACCCACAATTTTCCTCAACTTTCCCCTTAAAAAAAAAAAGAGAGGTGATATGGCCCTGAAGGTGTGGGAAATGAATTTGATAGAGAGAAAGAGGTTAGCCATGGAGGTAAAGGACACTTTATAGGCATCAGTGGATAAGAGACTGATTGATTTTGAGGGAAACCGTATTATGGAGGATTTGGGGGAAATCAATATCGAAATGAACCAGCATAATTCTAAAAAGAGTAGAGAGGAAACTATGACAAACATTTAGGGAATGAGTCATATTGAACTTCTCAAAATAAACCAATGACTAGTGAACCCAACTTCACATTTCCAGACCTTGACTCAAGAAGTAAAAAGAATCCAAGAAAGACTACGTCAAGTGGAAAATAAATTATACATTTTCGAGGTGAATGAAAGCATTGATCCATGAAATATAGTGATGGAATTTTTAGATAGATGAAACCAATGCATAGAACATGGAAAAGCAATCACATTGGTGAGAAGATAAAAAAATATCATTGCATTACTGAAAATAGTTGAGGAGATAGATGGAAAAAAAGATACAATGATCAGGACATTGTGCCAAGTATCAAGAAGATCAGACAACAGATGTTTCCTTCTCAAAAGAATGAGGAGAGGAAGTCTTTCGGCCAATAGACGAAGAGATAGAAGATATTTCCAATGAATCTCATCATTCTCTATGCAATGTCTTCTTATTTCAAATATTTTCTTATTTTAATTATAAGAAGTCCAACCATTTTGAGTTGTGACAGTTTTGTATAAATATATAGATTGAATATCTATTCAAGGATGCTTCTTGCCAAATGTAATAGATAAAACTCTCCTTATTGGTTATTAATACAAGTGCAGAAAAAAATTCCAAATTTTGTTCAGTTTGGGTTATGTGTTTCTTCTGTTTTCCCATAGCTCAACATTTCTTATGCAATTACTTGATAAATGTTTGATTTCAATTTAGTACAACAACTATTGTAATTGTATTACATCATTAATTTGTTAAGTAAGCAGTTTTTCCTCTGCATTTACTGTGAGTAAATCAAGACCTGCAAGTTGTGTGTATTACTGTAATTGGTACTTTATTCAAGGTCGCGCTACCTATTTTCTTCCACTGCAAAAAGCTGAGACTCTTCAACAATTGATGCCTTGATTTTTTAAACAATTTTGTATTTTTCTCTCACACCATTTGATATTACAATTTTGACTCAGACATGAAATATGGCCTCTGTGCTACCATACTATTAATTTCATTTAAGGAATTTTTCTCATATAACTAAGGAACAAAAATCACTCTTTAAAAACACTCTCTTTAAACTTTCCTAATGCATGACATTACTCATTGATCCTTAAGTTTAATCTCAGGAACAACATATTTTTGGCGTCGTTGCTGGGGACGGAGAAATGAAGTTATATTTCCCTGGGAAAATGACAAGGTACAATTCTATATTTGATAGTGAACAAAGATTGAATATACAAGTAAGGATTATTTTTATCTTTCACTTGGTGACTCAATGATACAGGAGCATCGCTAACATCAAACGCGCCAGCGCGGAAAACAAAGGACAGCTGGACAAGCCCAGCCAAATTTTTGAATTTTCCCATAAAGTTGATGTGCCAAATATAAATGAGGTCATTTAATGAAGGCGCCTTGGTATAATGTAATCAGACCTTGAGCGCCCCGCTCTCGTCTGAAGTAGATGGAGGCATTTATAGTATTTAATGCAGGTAGATAGAAATTTAATTCTAGATTAGACTATTTGAGAGCGCAAGAGGGAAACGGGATATAGACACCCTCATTGTGCATTGTAACATAGTTAGAAGCATTGGAGCATAGAAGAGAAGAATAGAGCTATGTATAAACACCCATGTATAGTTATTTGGATTAATAGAAGAAGTTGATTCAAGTTCATGGCATTGTGTTGTTCTCTGTGTATGTGTTAGAAGAAGTTGATTCAAGTTCATGGCATTGTGTTGTTCCCTGTGTATGTGTGTTGATTGATATGCTCATGAATGTTTGATTCATGTTATACATTTGCTTTGATATGCTGTGTATATGATTTAATGCTCTAAGTAAAGTCTGAAAGGAAGTAGAAGAAATGAGTTTCAATTGTTTCTCTATCTGAGAAAGGATTCCTGCAAGGAGTGAAGTTGAGGTCGTCCGCAAGGAGTGCATTGACAGAAGGCTCAAATAGTTTAACTCTTGTTCTCATTCACCCAGAAGTGAAATTGGGTTGTAGGAGCCGTGCAAGGAGTGTGTAGGCTAAGGAAAGTCTCAGTTGTGAATCTGAGCGAAGTATTTAAGGACTTCTGCTGCAGGAGTGCGCAGAGTCGAAAGAATTCAACACTTGGAAGTGTTTGAGGATTGCCGCAAGGGGTGCGCGCAAGAGTCTTCATGGAGACTCAGAATTGTGTGAAGCTCAGGAAGGACAAGGCTTCCAAGCTCATCGAAGAGAAGCACCGAGAGTCTGTGCCGTGGGAGTGTTTGAACAGGCGCTGCAAAGTTACGCGCAGGAGGACCGGTTTTCACAGAGGAATACTGGGTTCACCCCGTAGAAAACATCAAAGAGGAAGAGATTGATGGTTAGGATCTTGTGGAGAAGATTTGCAAAATATCGCCAGCGGTTGGGTCTGGCAAAGAAGCAAGAAGGTTATGGCCACGTTCGGAGTTCAATCTCCAGGGGTCGTGATTCGTTGGATCGTTGATCAGTTACCTATCAGTAGTCCGATCTGACAGGATTTGCACATGGTTTAAACCCTCGTGAGCAGAGTAAGAACCCCGAGAAGCATCGGGATATTAAGGCGTCGAGGTTCGGGAAATCGCGAGTCACGAGAGCAGAAGATCGGAAATTTTCATGGTAAAAGTCCCTGGAAGGATCAGAGCCGTCCATTTGTGGAGACACATGGTGGACATCGAGGCGTCGGGAGTTGGGATATTGACATTCCTGTGGATAGGAGATCGGGTAAGTCCACCTTGAAAACCCTGACACAAACCTGGGTCATCCATCTGAGAGAGGATGCGTGTGACATGATCGTCCATTCTGGAGATTCGGGCACTAGACATCGAGATATTGACATTCAGGAAATCGGAGTTCCTGAGGTCATGAAAATCGGGACATCAGAAGTCTCGAAAACGCGAGGAGAAATCTGAACCGTCCATCTTGAGGGGACGCGTGGAAGCAATCGGAGTCATCGGGGAAAGTCTTGACAAGAAGTCGTCTATCGGCATTTTGGTCGTCGGGATATCGGGAATCCTGGTGAGAAGAGGTTTGGGCATTTCGGAATCGCAAAGTCCGAAACCCCGATAAGGAGGGAAGTGCCATTGTGGGAGCCAGTTGTCAGCATAGCAAAGAACCAGGATGGAAATTTTTTTATGACATTTGAAACCCCGAAGTCCCAAGGGATATCTGGAGCCATTGGTTTCATAGGAAATCACTACCGTTGATCAAGCTAAAGGCAAACATGAGTTGCTAGCTGACGTCATTACGGGAAATCGGGATTCGAGGGATTGTGAATCCTAAGAATGAGTGTATTTAGACATTGGAAAGTCTGAAACCCCGATGGGATGTATGATTGTGGTCAGATAAGGGGAGGTCGCATGGACCAAAGGTCTAGTCCAGAGGGACTAACGAGAATTGGAGCACATCGGGATTTCGAAGTCCAAAATCCCGAAAGAAGATAAGGCTGCAGTCTTATGAATTATGATCATATGGGCCAGGATTCTAGCCAGGAGGGATAACGCGCATCAGAAAATCTATTCATCAGAGATCGGGCATTCAAGAGGTAAAGAACTCTCAACATCGGGGACCACGAAACCCCGAAACCCGATATTACATTCCCTGTGGGGAATTTGTTCATGGTCATCCAGAAGACCATGACATGGTGAAGGAAGGACCTGTGGATCGAGGTTTTCATAGGGATTCCATTGGGAGTCCAAAGATCCTCTTTGGCTCAGAAGGGAACATTGAAGCCATCCTTAAAAACCAGGAGGTCGGGCACGGGACCTGCTGAGGTAGGTGGCCGAGTGGACGCCATCAAGTGGTATCAGAGCTTATAAAATTTTCTTTGCTTTCTATAGCAGGAAGAAGAGGAAGAATTCACCATGCCGCCGAGGAGAAGAGACAGACAATTAGTCGATCTGGACGAGGAAATGGGGATGCCCAGAGGAAGGGGTAGAGAAGTGCAGAATCTAGAAGTAGAAAGAGATCTACATAACTTACGTGCTAGAGTTGTGGACATGGAGATAAGACAAAGGCTCACAGTTGATGTAGGAGATATCAGTGAGTCCGAAAATGAAGATGATGTTGGACATGGAGAAGAAGAAATCCCAACAGAAGATGCAGCAAATGAGCGCTTACTTAAAGCTGTTGCAAGAATGGGTGCAAAAGTGAAAATGGACATTCCAGTTTATGAGGGAAATCTAGATGTAGAAGAGATTCTAGACTGGATTAGAGCTCTAGACACCTATTTTGACTACGAAGATATCGAAGAGGACAAGAAAGTCAGGCATTCCATCATGAGATTAAAAGGACATGCAGCCTTGTGGTGGGATGAACTACAAGAAGATAGGCGTTGACAAGGCAAGCAGAAAATTAAGAGCTAGGACAGGATGATTGCAAAGATGAAGGTAAAATTCATCCCCAGGGACTATCAAATTTCTCTGTTCAGGAGGATGAAAAACCTGAGACAGAAGCTGATGACAGTGAAGGAATATACTAAGGAATTTTACAGGTTGAATATCAGGGCAGGTCATCGCGAAAGCAATGACGAAAAAGTGGTCAGGTATATGAATGGACTGAGATATGAGATTTAGGATGAAATGAGTATGGTAACCATCTGAACGGTGGAAGATGATTATCAAATGGCTTTGAAAGCGGAAGAGAAGTTGATCTGAAAGCAAATTCAGAGGGGCCGAGGCAGGAGTTAGCCCAGGGGAAAATCAGTTGCCCAGGAAAGAACCCAGAAGCCCAGGGACGACTGGAAAAAACCTCAGACTTGGACAGAAAGAGGTGGAAGTTCACAGCGAGGGAAATATGTTGAACAGAGAGAACAACAAACTGAGCAGAGAGGAGGATATGCTGATAATAATAGGTTTCCTCGTACTAGAGGTAGAGGAAGAGGAAGAGGTGGAGTAATCACATGCTTCACATGTGGAAAGAATAGGCACAAGTCATTCGAGTGTCCAGAGAAAAAGAAAGAAACTCGAGAAACTCACATCGCCGAGGCACAGAGGCGAGATGTTGAATCATAATATGTTGAAGGCGGAAGATCGTTGGTGATGCGAAAAGTCCTTTTGACACCAGGGAAAAAAATAGAAAGTTCAGTCCAAAGGACCAGACTTTTCAGAACATCTTGCAAGACCAAGGGTTGGGCATGCAAGGTCATTGTGGACAGCGGTAACACTAATAATCTCGTTTCAACCGAGATGGTAGAAAATCTGGAGCTGGAGATGACTGATCATCCAATTCCATATAATGTTTCATGGCTACAAAAGGGACATCAGGTAAACGTCACTAAACACTGTTTAGTTGAATTCAAAATAGGAGGATATAATGATAAGATTCTATGTGATGTTATTCCTATGGATGTTTGGCATCTATTACTGGGTAGACCATGGAAATATGATAGAAATGTGATTCATGATGGGAGAATGAACACATGCACCCTAGAGAAGAACGAGAGAACTCATATGTTTCTTCCAATCAAGGATAAAGAAGTAAAACCAGAGGTAAGCAACACAATACTTCTCATGAGTGGGAAGGAACTCCTTACCGAGGTTAAGAATAAGGAGGATCCACAGTTCATTGTGGTCAGAAAACTGAAGATTGTTCTGACTAGCACAAGAGTGGATGATTTGGCAGAAGAAGTTCAGGAACTGCTGGAAGAGTTCACTGACATAGTAGTGGACGAATTACCTCGTTCATTGCCACCGATGAGAAGTGTGAGTCATCATATCGATCTCATACCCGAATTCAGTTTACCAAACAAAGCCGCATACAAGTTGACACCGCAGGAGAATGAAGAAGTTAAGAGGCAACTCCAGGATTTGTTGGACAAAGTTTGGTCAGGGAAATCTTGAGTTCATGTGATGTTCCAACAGTACTCAGTCTAAAGAAAGACGGAGGCTGGAGGATGTGCACTGATTCAAGGGAGATTAACAAGATAACCATCAGGTACAGGTTTCCATTGTCGAGGATGGATGATTTAATGGATTTCTTAAGTGGAGCGAAATATTTTTCAAAGATTGATTTGAAGAGTGGATATCACCAAATTCGCATGAGAGAGGGTGATGAATGGAAAACAACATTCAAGACAAGCAAAGGTTTGTATGAATGGATTGTTATGCAGTTTGGATTAACAAATTTGTCAAGTACCTTTATGATGTTAATGAATGAAGTCCTAAAAGAATTCATTGGAAAATTCGTCATTGTATATTTGGACGACATACTCATTTTCAGTAAAACGGAGGTTGAACATCTTAAGCATTTGGCCATTGTGATGAAGAGATTACAGAAAGAGAAGATGCTGATAAACATGAAGAAATCCTCATTCATGAAGACATAGCTCATTTACTTGGGGTTTGTTATTTCTGCAGATGAGTTGAGGATGGATCCAGATAAGGTGGAGGTAATCAAGAATTGGCCATCACCAAGGAATGTATTCGAGGTGAGAAGTTTTCACAGGTTGGCTAGTTTCTACCGAAAGTTCATTAGGAATTTTAGTGGAATTAGTGCAATGATGATGGATACAGTGAAGAAAAGACATAAATCTTTTCACTGGACAGAAGAAGCTGAGAAGAGTTTCAATTTTTTGAAACGAAAGATTACGGAACAACCAATTCTGGTGTTGCCGAACTTCCAAAATACATTCCAAGTAAAATGTGATGCAAGCAAGTTTGCAATAGGAGCAGTCTTAAGTCAAGATGACAGACCAATTTCATATTTCAGCGAGAAGCTGAATGAAGCGAAGGTGAAATATTCCACATATGACAAGGAATTTTATGCCATTATTCAGGCATTGAAAAAGTGGAGGCATTATTTGATTCCAAATGAATTTATTCTATGCAGTGATAACCATGCATTACAGTTTGTGACCCAGCAGGATAAGTTGAATCAGAGACATGTTAAGTGGGTTGAATACATGCAGAATTTTACATTTGTGATTAAACATATTTCTGGTACTGCTAACAAAGTTGTTGATTATTTGAGCAGGAAGTGTTTGTTGTTGCAGGAATTCAAAATCAAAACATTGGGTTTTGATGATCTCAGAGACATGTATGTAGA
Organism: Picea sitchensis; assembly: GCA_010110895.2. Classification (NCBI taxonomy): domain Eukaryota; kingdom Viridiplantae; phylum Streptophyta; class Pinopsida; order Pinales; family Pinaceae; genus Picea; species Picea sitchensis. The sequence continues at coordinate 59,127 of SNQJ01S0009492.1, read as the reverse complement.
TGATCCAAAATTCAAGGAAGTGTATGAAGCAACTGGGAATCCAATTCTCAGAGACAGAAGCACATGGATAGAATACGTGATCCAGGAAGGATTGTTATTTAAAGGCAATCAACTGTGTATTCCAAATTGCTCCATGAGGGAGAATCTGCTGAAGGAGAAACACAGTGGAGGATTGGCTGGACACTTCGATCATGACAAAACATCCTTAAAGCTGAGAAAGTCATACTTTTGGCCAGGGATGTGATTAGAGGTCAAGAGGTTTGTAGACCGATGCAGAATTTTCCATCATTCAAAGGGAAGGAAGTAGAATGAGGGTTTTTATCAACCATTGCCCATAACTAAGAAGCCATGGTATTAAATTAGCATGGATTTCATATTGGGATTTCCAAGGATGCAAAGAGGATTTGATTCGATCTTTGTGGTAGTGGATAGATTTTCCAAGATGGCACATTTTATCCCATGTCAGAAAACCAGTGACGTGACGCACATCGTGAATCTGTTTTTCAAAGAAGTCGTTCGACTTCACGGCTTACCAAGGAGTATTGTTTCGGACAGAGATACAAAGTTCATGGGGCACTTTTGGAGGAAATTATGGAAGAAGATGGGGACTAACTTGTTGTTTAGTTCATCTTATCATCCTCAGACAGAAGTGGTGAACATAATTCTGGGAGACTTGTTGAGGAGCCTGGTGGTGGAGCACCACAGCAGTTGGGACAATACATTGCTGCAGGCAGAGTTTTCATATAACGACTCAGTGAATCAAAGCACAGGCCAGAGTCCATTCCAGATTTTATATGGCACACATCCAAGAGGAGTTTCTGAATTGAGAGATTCGGAACAGACTGCTACTAGGAGTGCTAGTGCAGAAGAATTCGCAGAGGCAATGAAATAACTTCACAGCCGGGTGAAGGAGCGATTGCAGAATTCAAATCAGGAGTATAAGAAGAGAGAAGATCAGTATCGAAGACGACTCCAATTTGAGGTGGGTGATTTGATTCTAGTGCACTTGAGAAGAGAGAGTTTCCCGAGAGGAACATACAATAAATTGAAGATGAAGAAAATCGGACAATGCAAGGTCTTGAAGAAAATTGGAGAGAATGCTTATGAGATTGAATTACTCGATGGCATCGGAATTTCTCCGATATTCAATGTCTCAGATTTATACCCATATAAACTTGAGGAAGCAAGAGAAGAATGTGAATAGCCAGAGGTTCAGTGGAAAAAACAGATGCCAGTCGTAGAGAGATCACAGATGGAGTGCATACTGGACAAGAGGGTCAGCAAGAAGACCAGGAGGAGAGAATACTTTGAATATTTGGTCAAGTGGAAGGACCATCCAGTTGAAGATGCCAGCTGGGAAAATGAAGCAGAGATTCTAAAGCATGGAGAGACCATGCAGGAGCTCATGGAAAGGACCCCATGAAGAATTTCAAGCCAGGGAGTATGATGCAGGAGCATTGCCAACATCAAATGAGCCAGCACAGAAAACAAAGGATAGCTGGACAAGCCCAGACACATTTTTAAATTTTCCCTTGAAGTTGATGCACCAAATATAAATGAGATCATTTAATGAAGGCACCTTGGTATAATTTAATCAGACCTTGAGCACCCCGCTCTCGTCTGAAGTAGATGGAGGCATTTATAGTAGTTAATGCAGGTAGATAGAAATTTAATTCTAGATTAGACTGTTTGAGAGCGCAAAAGGGAAACGGGATATAGACACCCTCATTGCGCATTCTAACATAGTTAGAAGCATTGGAGCATAGAAGAGAAGCAGAGAGTTGTGTAGAAACACCCATGTACAGTTATTTGGATTAATAGAAGAAGTTGATTCAAGTTCATGGCGTTGTGTTGTTCTATGTGTATGTGTGTTGATTGATATGCTCATGAATGTTTGCTTCCTATTATACATTTGATTTGATATGTTGTGTATATGATTTCATGCTCTAAGTGAAGTCTGAAAGGAAGTAGAAGAAATGAGTTTCAATTGTTTCTCTATCTGAGCAAGGATTCCCGCAAGGAGTGCAATTGAGGTCATCCGCAAAGACTGTGTTGACAGAAGGCTCAGATAGTTTAACTCTTGTTCTCGTTCACCAAGAAGTGAAATTGGATTGTAGGAGCCGTGCAAGGAGTGTGCAGGCTAAGGAAAGTCTCAGCTGTGAATCTGAGTGAAGCATTTAAGGACTGTTGTTGCAGGAGTGTGCAGAGTCGAAAGAATTCAACACTTGGAAGTGTTCGGGGATTTCCGCAACGGGTGTGCGAAAGAGTCTTCGTGGAGACTCATAATTGTGTGAAGCGCGGGAACGACAAGGCTTCCAAGATCTTCGAAGAGAAGCACCGAGATTCTGTGTCATGGGAGTGTTTGAACAGGCGCTGCAAAGTTACGCGCAGGAAGACTGGTTTTCACAGAGGAATACTGGGTTCACCCCGTAGAAAACATCAAAGAGGAAGAGATCGACGGTTAGGATCTTGTGGAGAAGATTTGCAAAATCCCGCCAGCCGTTGGATCTGCCATAGAAGCAAAAAGGTTACGGTTGCGTTTGGAGTTCAAGCTCTAGGGGTCATGAGTCGTTGGATCATTAATCAGTTACCCGTCAGTCGTTCGATCTAACAAGGGTTGAATAGGGTTTAAACCCTCGTGAGAAGAGTAAGAACCCCGAGAAGCATCGGGATATCGAGGCGTCAGGGTTTGGGAAATCGGGAGTCACGAGAGAAGAAGATCGAGAATTTTCATGGTAAAAGTCCCGGGAAGGATCAGAGTCGTCCATTTGTGGAGATGCGTGGCGGACATCGAGGCAACGGGAGTTGGGATATCGGCATTCCTGTGGACAGGAGATTGGGTAAGTCCACCCTGAAAACCCCGACACAAATCTGGGTCGTCCATCTGAGAGAGAACGTGTGTCACATGATCGTCCATTCTGGAGATTCGGACACTAAACATCGGGATATCGGCGTTCGCGAAATCGGATTTCTTGAGGTCGTGAAAATAGGGACATCAGAAGTCTCGAAAACAAGAGGAGAAATATGAACTGTCCATCTTGAGGGGATGCATGGCAACAATCGGAGTCATCAGGGAAAGTCCCGACAGGAAGTCGTCTATTGGCATTTTGGTCATTGGGATATCGGGAATCGTGGTGACAAGAGGTTTGGGAATTTTGGAATCGCGAAGTCCGAAACCCTGATAAGGAGGGAAGTGCCATTGTGGGAGCCAACTGTTAGCATAGCGGAGAACCGGGATTCAAAAGATCAGTAGTCCCGTGGGAAAATGTTTTTCGACATTTGAAACCCCGAAGTCCTGAGGGAGATCTGGAGCCGTTGGTCTCATAGGAAATCATGACTGTTGATCAGGCTAAAGGAGGACAGGAGTTGCTAGCTGACGCCATTATGGGAAATCGAGATTCGAGGGATCGTGAATCCTAAGAACGAGTGTATTTGGACATTGGAAAGTCTGAAACCCCGATGGGAGGTATGACTGCAGTCATATAAGGGGAGGTCGTGTGGACCAAAGGTCTAGTCCAGAGGGACTAACGGGAATAGGATCACATCAGGATTTCGAAGTCCAAAATCCTGAAAGAGGATAAGGTTATGGTCTTATGAATTCTGATCATATGGGCCAGGATTCTAGCCAGGAGGGCTAACACGTAAAAGGCGCATCGACAAATCTATTCATCGTAGATCAGGGATTCAAGAGGTAAATAACTCTCAATGTCGGGGACCATGAAACCCCGAAACCCGATATTACATTCCCTGTAGGGAATTTGTTCATGGTCGTCCAGAAGACCGTGACAGGGTGAAGGAAGGACCTGTGGATCGGGGTTTTCACAGGGATTCCATTGGGAGTCCAAAGAGCCACTTCATCTCAGAAGGGAACATTGAAGAGATCCTTAAAGACTGGGAGGTCAGGTGCGGGACCTGCTGAGGCAGGTGCCCGGGTGGATGCCATCACTCAACCACAGATAAACTGGCATTCGGTCAAAATAATACCGGAAATAATCTAGACGATAAGCATACCACACCTGTATCAGATCTTGAAAGGTTGTTGAAACCAAGAGGATACCTCAAATCAACTATTGCATCAAAAGGTAAAATATACCAAACCAAATTTGCACATATAAATGCTAAGGTTCTGGTTGAATAACTAACCCCTGAAGATAATTTTAAACAAGAAATCCCTACGGAGGCTTCAACTAGTAAACCTGAGACTAGATTTGAGAGGTCGGAGGTAATTGTACCTAAAATAAAGATTGAGATTGACTCAACTGATACTCCTAACAGTCAGAACAAAATATCCTCCTCTACACCTACTGACGTTAATACTCTGTCGACCTCATCCTTGCTCGAGGTAAAGGTTTCATTTTTCCGATACCCTGAAGAATATATTTTATACCCTGATTCATCCCCTATCGGTTCTCCTATTTATACATCTTGTAAGTCTAAGGAAACTAGTCCAAACTTCCCTTTTCCTCCTCTTCTAGACTTTTCATCTCCTAACGACCTCTTTCTGGAATTTCCTTTGCCACATCTCGAAGAAGTTGAAAGGTCACCATTTTGGTCCCTCGAAGTTTTTGAAAACCCTCTTTTTCCCCAAAGTTTGTCCCCTAGACTTTCAAGGGTTATTGCTAGAGGAGGTGGTGATGTTGGCACCACCCCCTAGAATATTTGCTAAGGTAGATTCCAGATATTCTCCCTTGGTCCTCCATGTCATCCTTCATGATTTACCTGAAAATTATATTAAGAACTTACCGAAATTTGTGGGAGAAGGAGATTTAACCGCAACTGAGCACATAGCCTTTTTTGATCAGTTTGCTGATATCCTTGGCATTGAGCATGAATATGTTTACTCGAGGATTTTAATACAAACCTTCAAAGGAAAAGTAAGAACATGGTTTCGAGAACTCCCGATAGGATCCCTACAATCATACAATGATCTAGAAAACACCTTTTTAAGACAGTGGGGAGAAAAGAAAGACCATCTTTATTATTTGATTGAATTTAGGTCTTGAAGAAAAAGGAATTATGAGTCGGTTCTCGAATTTACTCATAGGTTTAACAAGCTGTACAATAAGATCCGAGCCGAAGTTAAACCCTCTCAACTTGTGGCAAAGGTAACTTTTGCGGTAGCCTTTGAACCCAATTTTTCCCTCCTCTTAAGAGAAAGAAGATATGCCTCTCTAGCAAGAATGCAAGATGATTCCATAGAAATTGAATCAAATATGATGGCATATGGTAAATTAAAAACCAAAGTTGAGATGGTAACTAGAGAACCTAGGCATTTTAAAGAACATTGAGGACCATCTGGATTTGGGAAGTTTGTGGAACAAAAAATGGATGAGATGGCTAAAATAATTAAAGAATTATCAAAAAAGATATCCAGGATGGAAGTAGACCAAGACAAACCTAATTCGTTCGTCAGAAATCAGTTTAAGAGAAACGCTAACCTTCAAATACAATAGAGACAAATGAAAAATGAAGATAAAAAAATCCAAGCCCCTTTTAAAACTGAAAAATTTATGAAGAGGGATGACATGGAAAATTACGAGTTAGAAGAAGATCTAAACAACCTTAGTGATGACGACCAAGAGCCTCATTTAACTAGACAAGATTATGAAAGGTCTCTAGACCTAGAACCCCTGTTTAATAATGAGGAGAGTATAAATAGTCGGGGAGATTCTACATATCAAGGACTCGCAGACTCAATAATGGCCAAACTCCAATATAAGTACAATTTAAGGCCCAAAGAAACAAATCCTACAAGTGTTCCACTGAAAAATATTTTATCGAGAAATAAAGAAAATGAGGCAGTTGTTATTAAACTGCTAGTTGAAACACAGGTTGCCTGAACAAAAATAGTTGAAACAAGAGCAACACAAACTAATAAAACAAAGAATATATAAGCACAAGCTCCAACTAGATAAATAAATAAAACAACTCGAGGTTTCATTTTAGGGAACGAACTAAATAAAATTAAAATCCCCATACCCCTGGTTGAGCTTGCCAAAAACCCGATTTATAAAAAAAAAATTGCTAAAATGATAAATTTTCCTAATGTTGAATGTCACGCAGAAGTTATCAATCTACAAGATGAAAGACCTACGATCATGTTTGGTCCGCACATAAAATATACTAAGGATTATGTTTCTCCATTTTAGATTACAATAACTATGCAAGATCACTTACTCCACAACTGCATCTTAGATTATGGGGCCTCTCATAATTTAATGCCTAAAATTATAATGGAAAAATTGGGCCTCGAAATCACTAGACCTTATCAATACTTATACTCGTTTGATTCCAGAAAAGTTAAGTGTCTTGGAATGATCAAAGATTTGGTAGTAAATCTTGCACAAATCCCTGTAAAATGTATCCTTATGAATGTATTCGTTGTTGGAATCCCTGACAAGTATGACATGCTTCTATCCAGGTCTTGGGGCGCAAAATTAGGAGGATCACTTCAATTGGACATGACTTACGCTACGATCTCTATTTTCGGTGGACAGTTTACTCGACTGTACAGAGAGACTAGACTGGAATATATTGTAAGTGACCCCCAAAACCCAAACAATTACCAAGTTTATGTTGTCGATCAGGATTTAGGAAATTGTATATTATCAATAGATGATGATTTAGAAGAATGTACAGAAGAAGAAAATAAAAAATTAGAAAAAACAAAGAAAAACGTAAATAGTAGAGGAGTATTGAAAATGTTTTTTGATGGCACTTAATATTGCGAAGGGGCTGGGGATGGAGTTTTATTTGTAGCGCCAAGAGATGAGTATGTTATCCCCTTTTCATATATATTACAATGGGATATTGATTATACAAATAATGTCTGTGAGTATGAAGCTCTAGTCTTAGGATTAGAGGTTGCCAGAAAGTAAAAAATTGAACATCTAGTAGTTTATGGTGATGTAGAGCTTATTGTGAAATAAATAAAGAAACAATATCAAGCGAAACATCCAAGGCTAAGTTCATACAGAAATTGTTCCTAGTATTTAATATATAATTTCTTCTTGTCTTTTAACATTCATTACATCCCTCGAATGGAAAATCAGCAGGAATATTCTTTAGAAAAAGTTGTGATGACCTTTGTACCACCTACTATCCTAAAACTGAAATATCATATCAAAATGAGACAGAGACCTTCAATGCAAAATAATGTTCAGGACTGGAAATTCTTTGAGGATGATGAACAAATTAAACAGTTCCTTGAAATGGTCGACGAGTTCTCTGAGACTCACTTAGATTAGGAAAATCAGAACGATCCTATCTGGGTCATGTATGAAGGTGAAAATATTGAAATATTATAGGATAAGATCGCAAATCACCGAATTCTTATGCTTAAGACCAATCACATCCCCAGACGTCTGATACTCTTAGAGATATTGTTTGACCAAGATGGGATACCCTTAAAATCTACCTTACAACCTCATCCCAAAGAGGTTGAAAACTGTAATATAGGAACTAAAGAGGATCCTAAATTGGTCAAGCTATCTAAATACCTTCTAGCCAAAATGAAAAATAAGTACACCGATTTTCCTAAACAATATTAAGACGTATTTGCATGGTCCTATGATGATCTAAAAACTTACAATACCTTTGTAATTGAACATAAGATTCCTTTGAAGCATGGTATCAAACCTTTCAGGAAGAAGCTGAGACAGATAAATCCTATCCTCTTTCGAGTGATAGAAAAGGAATTCAAGAATCTTCTCGATGCAAATATTATCGTTCCACTCACGTATTCTTAATGGGTAGAAAATTTGGTACCCGTCAGGAAGAAAAGTGGAGAAATAAGGCTTTGTGTAGATTTCATAAATTTTAACCGGTCATCCCGCAAAGACAACTACCCACTTCCAAAAATGGATCATGTCCTAGAAAAATTATTTGGAGCTAACAGAATGTCTATGATCAATGGTTTTTCTGAATACAACCAAATTGTTGTCCACAAAGACGACAAATAAAAGACTTCATTTACCACTCTGTGGGGAAATTTCATGTACGATAAAATGTTATTTGCTTTGATGAACGCAAGGGATACTTTCCAAAGAGCGATGGATATATCTTTCATTAGTGAGAGAGACAATTTTTTTGTCATTTACTAATATGTTCTAATAGTCTTCTCCAATTCTAATGCAGAACATCTGGTTCATCTCAAACAAACCTTCGAGAAATGAAGAAAATTTGGTTTTCCTGTTAACCCTAAGAAGTCACATTTTTCTATGAAAGAAGGCAAACTTTTGAGTCATATAGTTTCAAAGAATGGAATCAAGTCTACCCTAAGTGAATCAAGGCTACTGACATGATAAACATTCCTAGAAATAAGAAAGAAATCCAGTCTTTTTTAGGAAAGATAATTTTTTTGGGAAGATTTATACCTAACTTCGTTGAAATTGTCAAACTAATTACATATATGTTGAAGAAATACAATGAAATGAAATGGAACTCCGAAGCTAAAGAATCATTCAAGCGAGTTAATAAATCTATAAGCGAAGCACCAGTGTTAGTTAGTCTAGACCATACTAAAGAATTCCTCATATTCTATTTTGTGTCTGAACATACTATCGCAGTGGTACTCCTGCAAAAGAACGAAGCAGGTTTCAAGCAGTCGATAGCCTTTTTTAGTAAAAGTCTCATGGAGACCAAATTAAAATATGATATATTGGAAAAAAAAGCTTATGCAATGGTGAAAGCTCTAAAAGCTTTCAGGACATATGTGTTGCATTCCAAAATAATCACTTATGTGCCAGCAAGAGATGTTAAAGATATCTCGGTACAACCAAACAATGATGGTAAGAGAGGTCAGTGGCTAGATAAAATTCATGAGTTTGATCTAGAGGTAAAACCGACCAAACTAGTCAAAGGTTAGAGCCTGGCGAAATTGTTAGCATAATCAAATTTCAGGGCACTCGGGAGAAACCACCTGGATTCACACGGATATATCCCAGATATAGAGGAACTTGATGACCAAACCCATATAGTCCAAATCGAAGATAAATTTTCTTCCTTTGATTGGTATCGCAATATTGTTTCATTCCTCCTTACCCTTCAGTGCCCAAGTGACATGAATCCATCCAAAGTGAGAACGTTGAATCTACAGGTATTTAAATATTGTATCATTGAAGGCCAACTATATTGGAAATATCCTCTAGGTTTCTTGTTATGTTGTTTAACAGAGCCTAAAATAGAGAATTTCATAAATGAATTTCACGAAGGAGTGTGTGGATGACATGATGCCTGGAGGGAAACAACCAACAAGATTTTAAGACCTAGATATTATTGGCCAAATTTATTTACTGATGTGAACACCAAGGTCAGATATTTCAACCCTTTCCAACTATTCTTCATTAAGCAAAATATCTTGGAACTATCTTTACTCCCTGTCAAAGAAGAGGCTCCTTTTCAATAATGGGGTTTGGACTTCATCAGAGAAATCCACCCACATTCAAGTGCCCAACATAAATGGATTTTAATTGCTACTGATTATTTCATGAAATGGGTCAAATCCATTCCAACTCGGAATTCTATGGACTCGGTCGTTCTAAACTTCTTGGAAGATAACATCCCATCAAGATTTGGTTTCCCTCGAAAAATAGTCATGGACAATGCCTAAGATTTCAAATCTATGGCAATGGTAAATTTTTGTCAAAAATATAACATTGTACTAGGAAATTCTATGAACTATTATCCTCAGGGAAATGGGTTGTTTGAATCATCCAATAAGATCCTGATGAATATAATCAAAAAAGTGTTCAAGTAAAATAAGAAGTCTTGGCACGTTCACCTGAAGTACGCCTTATGGGTGAACCGAATCAACACCAAAAAATCAATAGGTATGTCCCCTTTTCAAATGGTTTATGGTACTGATGTTGTCCTTCCTATCAATCTCGCTCTTCCTGTGATGACGTTGTGGAAATATGAAAAGGTGGAGCCAAATGACATTACCAGGAGGATAAAACAAATAATCGAAGTCCAAAAAAACAGGGCCAAAGTAGATGAAAAACTTCAAAAGTACCAAGATAATATGAATACCCTCTTCGATAAAAAAAAGATAAGACAGGGAGTTTCTTTCTGGTGATGTAGTTTTAAAATGGGATGCTAGAAAAGAAGATGAAGGAAAACATGGCAAGTTTGATCATCTCTGGTTTGGACTATTCAGGATTACATCTGCAGAGGGAAAAAATTCCTTCCTACTGGAAAATCTCGACGGAAAAACTTTTGACACCCCTATCAACGGGTGTTATGTATAACATTTTATGAAATAATCATGTTTCACATTACCATTTTATATACCGATTTTGGTTTCCTTTTTCAATTTTCAATTTAATTTTCTTTCGTAGGTTATCCAAATTTTACCTTTTCGTTGTAAATAAATCAAGTCATATTCGATATTAGAAAAACAAAATATAAAATATATGTACTACATATCAATTCTATTTTGCGCATTTTTATGACTTTTCCCATTTTGTTCATGTGCATAATGCTTACTATCAGATGAGAAATCAGAAGGTATCAAAATCCAACATTCATTTCTCAAAACAATTGTATTCTCTCAATATAGGTGATGAATTAATACTTGGTTTGACTCAAAATATAAATGAAATTTGAGGTATGAACTTCTATACCGATTGTGCAAGATAAGATTCTAAGGAAATATTATCAGATATAAAGGAGATTCAACTCATATAAATATAGTCACATGATCAAGGATTAGAAAACTATAAATTTGCAGATTAATTCTGAAGCCTCATCCAAATCAAATAAAAATAAAACAAAATTGAAATAAGAATAAAAAATGGGCTTAAAAAAGACAAGCTTGATAATCAAGAAACGAACTTGTGTGGAAATCAGAGTCTTTTGCGTCAGACCCTCTGAGTCTTTGTTTTGTTTTCATTTGGCATATCTTCGAGATTAAATACTCTATTATGATTTTCACTACTTATCCTTGAATCTTCATATAAAAAAAACGATTTCGCCTTAAATCTAAAAACTTAAAAACATACCTTCAAAACAAGATTAGGTGAAAATATTTATGTTCCTTTGATTTTAACTAAAAGAAAGTATGTCTAGGCTAATCCTGATAAATTTAGCTCTTCTAACAGATTTTAACTAATTAATTCGCTCAAGGCCAATCCCTAGAAAATAAAAATTCGCCATAAAACCATTCCTATAGGAAAAGATGTATTGAAAATCGGAAAAGATTTAGTTTAGAGTACAATAAAAAATTCTTGATAGACCTTCACTGTAAAATTTTAAGATGATATCATCCCTTGTATGATACATACAAATTGATTGCCTCCACTTCAAAAATATATAATATATAAGACAAATGGTGAAAGGAAATTCATAATTAGATTGCCCCCATTTTGTTAAAAAGAGATGATGAAAGGAAATTCATGTAATGATTTCCATCATCTCAATAAAATGAAAAAGCGCTAATTGAATTGGTGAAAGTAAATTCAATGCGAAATGTAGATAACTTCACCAAGGTACTGAACAAACTCGCTGACAGTGAAGCAATATCTATGATATTTGTAAGGATTTCATACACACATATAACATACTCTGGTATCTAGTTCTCTTTCTGAATGTCATACATTTATATAACATAATCCGGTATCTAGTTCTCTTTTTGGTAATATTTACATTCTAAACCAACAAGCGATTTCCCTAAATAAATTGTTAAAATTACTTAGCCTTGATGCGAACGAAATCGACCAAAGTGAGATATTTCAGTTAAAGTTGTTTTGGTTATCTTAAGAAAATCCAAACTCATTTTCAGGAAAAGGAAATTATTAATAGCCTGACTTGAGATTAATAATTAATTGTGTTTTGAAGGTTTTCAGAGATTCGATTGAGGTTCAATTTTTCTCTGTATGATTTTTCCCCATAGGTGTTTCCCACAAATGAAATAATGACTCAATTTAGCCAATAAAGGCACTTGGTATACTATAATTTCATGCCTTAGAGGGAGACGTGATCCGCATATGGAGCCTATGTTGGAACATATATAATCCTAAACTTTGATCTTTATGTTCTCCACTTCATGAAAATATAATCCTTCCCAAAGTGGTAACTCAGAAATTAACTTTCGAATTTTAAATCAAATTCATTTATGGTTAATTGGTAATAAGGCGTGCATGATATCCATCGTTGATGAAGTTTCCCCATTTGATCGAACGATCCTAATTTCTCTAGAATTTTGGAAGCCACTTAATTATTAAAAAAAAAATCACTAAAGGTCGCTTTGGAGCTTCGTGGTTCGGGCGTTTCGATAAGTCTTCATGATCAAAGTCCTGAAACCCGAAAGTGTTTATTATCACTTTTCATAAACCTTTAAAGGACACGAGTCATAGTACACATGTATCTTTTGAGTCTTCCCTGGGTTGAGACGTGGCACCTCCCGATTCTCAACACATCATCCATAATGACATCATTTTAGACACGTCACTACGGGAGACGCCCGTTCAGAAATATCACAAAGAGATAATTCGCAGATCCATGAAGCACTAAAATGTCGAAGTATTACATTTCAATTAATTAATTTAATCTTGGTTAAGAGATAATTAACGAATTTTCACTTAAGGGTTTGAATGTTTACCATTCATCATATCCTAAAATCTCTGAATTCCAAATTTTTGAAGCACTTAAAGATTAATATGATTAATTAAAAGTGATTAATGGATAATTAATCATTTCGCAGTTTCGGGTTTCAAGAATTTCTTCTCGAACTACATTTAAATTTCCCAAAGTCCGAAATCTCAAAACACTTGAAGTTAACACATCTTCTAAACACGATTAATTAATATTTTAAAAGAGATTATCTAGCAATTAACCTTTCGCAGATTCGCGATTCGGGAAATTTCAACTATGTTTCATCCAAAACTCCTGAACACGAACCAACGAATATTAATGGAATTTATCACAAATCAATGATAATGATTTTTAACATAGGTTGTGGATCACCATGAATGATTTCCCATTAAAATAATAAATTATCCATCAGTAAAGGTATACTCGAATCAATGCATCTGATATGAATAAAAACACTTAGATTTTGAATTCATTTTCACGTTTCGCCAAGTAGTAAGTTTTATCAGATTGAGAAGCTCACGCATTTCATCTATGATAGGTAACCTCATTCTATTCTCTCGATATAATGGCACCACAAAAGATTACTAAGAAGACTGATGTAGCTGGTGAAGGTTCGAATTCGAATGTGGACGTTCTGTCAGATAGCACACCGCGAGCCATAGACACTATGAAATCTTGGACACAAGTGTTCGAGATTCTGGAACATGAGCTAAAAAATTGCCCAGAAGATTTCAGCGATGAAGTGGAAGAAACTCACAGAGCTAAACTTATGTGTCTATCCCAATCCAAGCTACACAAGATAGTTGTGCGATCGAGACTCATGCCGTATAATGACATGATAGGTTGGGCCTTGGAAAACGTTGACGTCCAAACCATGAGAATTACCAACCACCAGAAAGTTGTCATTGGCTTGTTCCAACCAGAGCACCTCCAAGTAATGTATAATCTATCTCCCGAGCCTAATTATACTTACAATACTGAATTTATGTTAGAGTTTGAGCAACAGGAATGCATACAATATTACAAAAGTTATCCCAATATAATCAAGTCCTGGTGGGGGCACCCAGAGACGTTCAATGCTAGCGCTCATGGCGTGTATGCCACAATGGAGTTAGATACTCACATGATTTATGTACCTATTATTCTCTATAGACAATTCGGGAAGAAGAGTCCTACTTATTTACTGGTGGAATGGGTGTCGATCATGCACGAGGTTGCCGATGGCTATGCTTTTAACTTAGCCAAGAATTTTTTGGATAATCTGTCCAAAGAAATCACTGAATATAAATTTCTAAATCAAAGTGTAAACCCACCCCTTTTTATATGTCTACGTATATCATGGATTCTATCTTCTTCATAACCCCTTTCCCACTGATGAATTGGAGCTGGACCCCGATCAACGCATAACCTTTTCACTTCTACCACTCCAAACTATGGGAGGAAAACGACAAAGATTTCTTTTACGAAATATGTCACAATGTAGTGGTCCCTATCCATATAGTTGTATATGGTTTCCTACCCCCTCAAATTTCATACAGAATCATCGGAAATCTGGGCAAAATAGCGAATTTTTTCATCGAAGAAAACTTCTCTTACATCAGGGTCTTCAAATGCTCAGTCTCGCCCCATGCTCTCCCGATATTTTTACCAGACCAGCTAGTATGATGAAAAGTAGCTTATCAAACAGTGACAGGGGGCATAAGAAAGGAGATGAAAGCAACCCAGAAAAAGGTATGTCCTGCCTTCCCTCTCGAGGTTGGTATGTTTTCACTATTATACTTTGGTCACTCCAAAGTGGAGGCTACATCTTTAGAGGATGTCAAGTTGGTTGACATCGAATTTAAAACGTACAACCCACACAAAATTGTGGAAAACCACCTGGCTCAATACAATCAGAAGAGATATCTACATGAAAATGCCCCACATGATGAAGTATTCAGGGGAGTCATGTCTTATGAGGAAGTACTAAATAGATTCCAAATCTTGTCCCCAGATCAACATGCTAGTTTCCTCATATTTCAAAGACACTGAAGAAACAACTTATCGAAAGTACTATAGGGGGAATCAGTAGTCACGTTGCCTACATAATAATTTGTACCTTTGGGTTTTGAATCAGGGAACTCTGGTAAACAGGATACTGAGGAAACCCCAAAGGGTTCTGAATTTTTGACTTAGGAATTGAAATCTTGATTGTCAAGTCCACTAGGCCCTCAAGAAATGACTTAGTTTGAAGCCTTCCTAAAAGAATGGTAGGATACATATCCTTCGACACCAGCCACATCTGCTACAAATTCTGCAGAGCAACAACCATTTACGGAGATTAGTACTCTGATTACTTCATTGACCCCTCTCCAGTCTAGTTTCAAGAATGTTAGTTCTGAAGTCATTTATGTTGGTGATCTTACCCCAATCTTGCCCGAAGAGATGCCTCCTTCGTACTTTTTCTTAAGCAATAAATGAAGAGAGATTGTCAAATGAGAAACACAACAGCAAGATGGGGTAATAAAAAAAAGTCAAAAGATTTTATAGGATGGAAATGATTGCAATGATTTGGAATTCACGAATGAAGTGGAAGGTTCATTATTTGCCTTTGCCACTACAAATCAGTGGTCTATAGAAGATTTGGCAAAGCATATAAAACAAAACAACCTATTGGTAGGTCAGTTGCAAGATCAAACATTGACCATGGAACATAATGTGAAGAATAATATGGACCAAGACTTTGAGAAAATCATAGCTTATGAAAAGAATGAAATTCAACAGTTGTGAGCTAACCTGTAGGAGCTCAATCAGAATTCATAGGCCAACAAAGGATTAGTCACTTAGCAAGAGGAGTTAATAAATAAATTGCAAGCCAAGTTAGACTTGACTATAGGTACATTAGTAGAAATATCATTTTTTCATACTGAAGCACTAGAGGTAAATGAAAAACTAGAAATGTCCCAACAAGATATTTTCATGAAGGTCGATTCCATCCAGAAATGATACCAGGAAGTAGACGTCGCTTATCCCGAGATAAGTTTCAAGAATTCGTTGCATTGGTACAAAATGATAATACCCCCAATTTTCCTCAGCTTTCCCATTCAGAAAAAATAAGAGGTGATCTTACCCTAAAAGTGTGGGAAACAAATTTGACAGAGAGAAAGAGGTTAGCCGGGGAGGTAAAGGATGCTTTCCAGAAAGAATTATCATTAGTGGATAAGAGACTGATTAATTTTGAGGAAAACAGTATTGTGGAGGCTTTAGGGGAAATCAATATCGAAATGAACCACCATAATTCTAAAAGGAGTAGAGAGGAAACTATGGCAACCATTCAAGGAATGAGTTAGATTAACCTTCTCAAAATAAACCAATGGCTAGTGAACCCAAATTCACGATTCCAGACCTTGACTCAAGAAGTAAAAAGAATCCAACAAAGACTACCTCAAGTGGAAAATAAATTATACATTTTCGAGGTGAATTAAACCATTGAGCCATCAAATATAGTTATGGAATTTTTAGATAGATGCAACCAATGCATCGAACAGGGAAAAGAAACCAAAGTGGTGAGAAGATAAAGAAATATCATTGCATTACTGAATGTAGCTGAGGAGATAGATAGAAACAAACCTACAATGACGAGGACATTGTCCCAATTTATCAATAAGATCAAATGATAGATGTGTCTGGCTCAAAGGAATGAGGAAAGGAATCATTTAGGCCTGCAAATGAAGAGGTATAAGAGATTGCCAACGAAGCTCATCATTCTCTATGCACTATTTTATTTTCATTTAGGTTTATGTGGTGAGAGATTTGTTCAGAATTTGTCGGAAGAACCACAGTTCTATTGACAGCTTGTCGTCGACATTTCAGATCCACAACAGGATCCATCTTCAGGACAAAATGCCTGATGAAAAATAAGAGAGGAGCCTTTAATAAATAGTGATGAGGCGGGTGAAAAAACTACGGTCAGCTAAGTGAAACCCTAGTTTTTAGGAGATTTTTTCAAAAGATAATAAATAGTGGTTTAATTAGTGAGTTAAGTGGTTTAAATGTTAAGTTTTTATGTTAAATGTGTTGGACAACTGAGAGGGGGGGGTGAATCAGTTGTTACCGTGCTTAAACAATTATGCTTCTTTTAAACTCTTTGCTGAAACATTAAATGATGATCACAATAATGCAGGGAAATAAACAATTGCTCATTCAGCATCAGTCACATATATGAGAAACACAGAGACAGATATTTCCTGAGGAAACCCATACAGGGTCAAAACCTCTTTTCTTTATATGATAAGTAATAGTTACATTATTTACATTATCATACATATGAGCACCAACTCATAATGAGGCTACAACCTCTGTTTTGCAAGCTGCAACCTGCTGAGAGCACCAACTCTCTGTTTTCTCTAGCACCCACTAGAAG
>SNQJ01S0009492.1:26710-42124 GCA_010110895.2 Picea sitchensis | reverse complement strand
CTGCTGTCGTGAGTTGGATCAATGGTTCAGATGCACTTCTTATCCAACGGCTGTGATTACATCGCGAAATTGCATATCGCGATTTCGGGGTTTTCGTTGTCATTGTTCACGAGACTCATGAAACTCCGATTCCCGATTCTCCGATGAGAAAGATCAACGGTCCATATCTCAAGCTTTCTTTAATGACTGCGATCAAATCGCGAAATCGCATATCGCAATTTTGGGGTTTTCGATGTGGATTGATTTGGACATTTCAAAGTCCCGATCCCCGAATCTCCGATGAAGCCTCCTGTCTACACGTGGATGGTCTCGATCTCTTCTTGATTTAATGGCTGCGATCAAATCGCAAAATTGCATATCGCGATTTCGAGGTTTTCGTTGTCGAGTGAATTGGGCATTTCAACGTCCCAATTGCCGAATCTCCGATGAGTTATCTCCCTCGTAATTTCTACAAATCTGACGGTTGTCGACCTTTCGAAAAATTTGAAAGGAATCCAACGGTCACTGGATCGTTGTCTTCTTTCTTCTCTGCAAACTCTTGCTGCGCGTGTTTTCTTCAATGCTATTCCTCCTGAGATTTTTCTCCTCGAATCCTTAAAGGATTCTGACATCTGCTTTCGATCATTCACCTCTCTGAACCTTCCGTCTTCACTATTGTACTTAAGCCATCATCACTACTGTACTTGCCATCAATGACAAGTCTATGCTGCCTGTAAAACATGTCACCAATCCTTTGTACATTCTTCCTGCACCCATGCCATATTCATTGTTGTACTTGCCATCAATGACAAGCATATGCTACATGTTAAACATTTTCCAACAAAATGTAGGCTAAATTTAGGGTTGACCAAATGGTGTTAGTATTATAAATATTAATTTTATGTTTATAGGTTAAATTAAGGTTGAATTAATGAGGTAAACCCTAGGTTTGAGGAATATAATCCTAAGTTAATTTGACTAAGCATCGTTAGTATTATAATTATTAATTTCATGTTAATTATAGGTTAAATTGAGGTTAATTTAATGAGGTAAACCCTAGGTTAATTTAACTTGAGGTTAATTTAACTTCCTCAAACCTAGGGTTTACCTCATTAAATTAACCTCAATTTAAACTATAATTAACATAAAATTAATAATTATAATACTAACGATGCTTAGTCAAATTAACTTAGGATTATATTCCTCAAACCTAGGGTTTACCTCATTAATTCATCCTTAATTTAACCTATAAACCTAAAATTAATATTTATAATACTAACACCATTTGGTCAACCCTAAATTTAGCCTACATTTAACATAAAAACTTAACATTTAAACCACTTAACTCATTAATTAAACCACTATTTATTATCTTTTGAAAAAATCTCCTAAAAACTAGGGTTTCACTTACCCGACCGTAGTTTTTTCACCCGCCTCATCACTATTTATTAAAGGCTCCTCTCTTATTTTTCCTCAGGCTTTTTTTCCTAAAGATGGATCCTGTTGTGGATCCGAAACGTCGACGACAAGCTGTCAATAGCACTGTGGTTCTTCCGACAAATTCTGAACACTATTTTCTTATTTCAAATATTTGCTATTTTTAATTATAAGAATTCCAACCATTTTGACTTGGGACAATTTTGTATAAATATATATATTAAATATCTATTCAAGGTTGCTTCTTTCCAAATGTAATAGAGAAAACTCTCCTTATTGATTATTAATACAAGTGCAGACAAATATTCCAATTTTTTTTCCAGTTTGGGTTATGTGTTTCTTTTACCTTCCCATATCTCAGCATATCTTATGCAATTCCTTTATAAATGTTTGATTTCAATTTAGTACAACAACTACTGTAATCGTATTACATCAGTAATTTATCAAGCAAGTAATTATTCCTCTGCATTTATTGTGAGTAAATCAAGACCTGCAATCTGTGTGAATTACTGTAATTTGTACTTTATTCAAGGTTGCACTACCTATTTTCTTCCACTACAACAAGGTGAGACTCTTCGGCAATTGATGTCTTTCTTTTTTAAATAGTTTTGTATTTTTCTCTCACACCATTCAATATTACAATTTTGACTCAGACACAAAATATGACCTCTGTGTTTCCATACTATTAATTTCATTTAAGGAATTTTTCTCATATAACTAATGTCGAAAAAGCACTCTTTAAAAACACTCTCTTTAAAATTTCTTGATGCCTTACATTACTCTTTGAGACTTAAGTTTAATCTTAGGAACAACAATAGCCATTTTAGTGGTTGTGTCAGAATTTTTCCAACCTACAATTTATGTGATAACAAGACCCTCTACATGTATTCTAACTCCTCCTATGTCTTGGGACACATTTTCTTCATCAATTTTAAATTGTCGACCAAATGTGTACAAACTAGTTTTGCATTGTGTATTCTAAACCTCTCCAACACCTTCTCTATGTACTCACCCTGAGACAATGCAATTTGCAATTTTTCCTGTCTCCTGTTATTCTCATACCAAGGATTTTATTTGCAACACCCAAATCCTTCAGCACAAATAAATTAGCTAATTTCCTTTTGAGCACATTTATATCATGTATGTTAGACCCTAAAACAAGCATGCCATCTACATACAATAGAAAGAAAATATATCTTCCATTTTCTAGCTTCTTAAAATAAACATAGTGATGAGAATGACATCTACTATAAACTTGTTCTATCATAAACCTATCAATCCTCAAATACCACATCCTTGGATATTTCTTTAGGCCATACAATATCTTCTTCAACATGCATACTAAATTCTCCTTCCCTTTGACCTCATACCCTATGGTTGATGCATATAAATCCCTTTCTCCAAATCCCCATGGAGAAAAGTTGTTTTTACATCTAACTATTCAAGATGCAAATCTTCTACTACCACAAGACATAAAATAGTCCTAATTGAATTCATTTTAACAACAACAGAAAATATTTCATCAAAACATATACCTTTCTTTTGTGCAAACCCGTTTACAACGTGTGTGTCCTTGTACCACTTTTTTCCTCCATCTTCTTTCTTTAACCCGTAAACCCATTTATTATGCAGTTCTCTTTATTCTACAGGAAATTGAACCAATTCCCCAGTCTAATTATTTACTAGGGAATCCATTTCCTCTTTCATGCCTTTCTCCCACTTCTTTTTAGTGTCTACCTGCATTGCCTCTTCATAAATTTCTAGTTCAAAAGAGTCAGTCAACAATAAATAACACAATGAAGAAGAGTATCATTCAGGGGGTCTAGTTAACCTAGTAGATATTATAACAACACTTCCATGAGTTTGAGGTACATGTTGCTCCTATTGTTGTACATTTTTATTTTCTAGTACCTTTGCAGTTTTGTTTTCTTTGATTTTGTCAAGCACTGTGTATTCTTCTTTTTCTTCTTCCTATTTCCTTCCCTGCAACTGATATTTGTACATGAACTTATCATTGAATATGACATATCTAGTCATAATGATTTGTATATTTTCATAACCCCATAAGCGATAAAAAAAATCATTAACACCATTTCCCATAAAGGTACACTTCTTGGATTTTTCTTCAATCTTTGTTCTATTTTCTTTATCAATATGGAAAAATGCTTCACAACCGAAAGTCTTCATAAATGAATAGTTTACATTTTTACCTATCCATGCCTCCTCTGGAATTACATCATCCAAAGAGATTGAAGGTCCTTTTTTTATTGAGTAAAAATCAATATAAACATCATATGGAAAGAACTGTAAGGGAAACCCAACATATAATCTCATACTCCCTGCATGTTTCATGATTGTCATGTTCATCCATTCTGACGCACCGTTTTCTTTTGGTGTTCCTGTAATTTTCTTCTCTCTATAAATCCCATAGTATGAACAATAATAATAAAACTCCTTGCTGCAGTAGTCACCTCCATTATTTTATGTGAGACACTTCAACCTCTTTCATGTCTCATTCTCATCCAAATCTTTCCATTTCTTAAAAATATAAAAAACATCATATTTTTATCGAATACAATAAACCCAAGTTTTCTTAGTTGCATCATCAATAAAAGTAACATAATAACGAGGTCCACCAGGACATGATAGCTGAGTTGGTTCACATACATATGTATGCATAAGCTCCAATGTTTTACTCTTCTTTTCTTTTCCAACTCTGAGAAATATGACTCTCTTCTATTTTCCATAAACACAGTGCTCACAGAAAACGAAAGCAATTTGTTTAATATATGGCAACAAATTCCCTTTTAGAAGTATCTCCATCCCCTTCTCACGCATGTGTCCAAGCCTATGATCTCATAGTGTCGTATCCACTCCTGTAGAAACTAAAGATATACAAGAGTCACAATTACCAATACATAAATACAATGTAGGTCTACCTTCTCTCCTTTTGATATTACCGGTGATCCGTTGGTGACCTTCC
This sequence comes from Picea sitchensis, assembly GCA_010110895.2. NCBI lineage: Eukaryota > Viridiplantae > Streptophyta > Pinopsida > Pinales > Pinaceae > Picea > Picea sitchensis. Next base: position 37,725 of record SNQJ01S0009492.1, on the reverse strand, counting down.
ATGAATTATCTGTAAATTTAGATATACAACCTTCACTTTCCAATTTCCTTATTGAAATTATATTTTTTTCTCGAATCTGAAACATGTGTCGCCTATTTCAACAACCATTCGTTTCCATTCTTTTTTTGTCTTTGTATCTTTCCCATTCCAACAATTTTACATGGTGCACCATCACCCAAATGAACCTGTCCAAAATCACCTTGAACATAATCTTGGAAATATTTCCTATGGGGTGTGGTACGAAATGAAGCCTCTAAATATACTACCCAATATTCAACAATGTTGTCTAAAGAAAGATTCAAAGCATTTTGTAACACATCACGTGCTACATTTTCTTATTTATTTTTATCATGTCATCCATCTCTTTGTTTCTTTGGAGCTCTGCAGTATTTCTTCATATTTCCTTTATTCCCATAATTCCAACACTCTATATTTCCTAGTCTATATTTGGATTTGTCCTTCCTAGAATTTGCGTTGTTCCCTGGACTATTTCCTCTTTCATCTTTTCTTCCAATGTTCTCCACTGTCAATGCATTACTTGATGTCTCAACTGTCCTTTTCCATCACATTTCCTTGCTAAGTATAACACCAACAACATCATCAAATATCAAAGAGTTTGAACCAGAGAAAGAGTTAGTTACATCCATGACCAAGCCATTATAGTTTTCTAGCAATGATCACAAGATTAGAAGAGCCATAACATCATCATCAATGTCCACTTTTACAGAACTTAGCTGATTAGTAATCGTATTGAATTCATTTAAATGATCTGCAACATGCCCATATTCTGACATATTCATATTAAATAATCGCTTCATTAGAAATACCTTGTTGGAAGTCGATGGTTTTTCATATAGTTTATCAAATGCACTCATCAAATCCTTCATTGTCTTTTCTTTCGAAATATTGAAATCCACTGAAACTACCAGGCATAGCCATATTGTTCCTAGTGCCTTTCTGTTAAGAACCTCCAATTCTTCATCGTTCACGGTCATTGGTTTATTTTCTATTCTGCCCAATGGTTGGTACAGAGCCTTATGATATAAATAACATTCCATTTTCATATTCCATATCTGGTAATTTTGGACGTTAAATTTCTCGACCTTAAACTTTACATCTTCCTCCATTTCTCCCACTCAAACCAGGAACCCTCTTTTCCTGGGAGTTGTGTTTGGCTCTGATACCAGTTGTTAGAAAAGAAGGATCATTGAGAAATAAAATAAAGAAAATGCAGAAATACAACACAAAAGATACACAATACAATAGAGACACATATATGGGTTGTTCACCCAGTGTGGGCTACATCCACTAGATAAATTACCAGGTCCTTCCTTTTTATTATCCAACAAAATGAAGGGATAAAACCTACAATAGGCCCTCTATAAATTCCTTCTCTTTCTCTCACAATCTCCTCTCTCATAATACAATATTCGCTATCAGACACAACTACAATACAATTCCCTAATACAAAAGAAATTTTCCTTTTTGGGAGAAAATGCTAACATAACTTCCACCGTCAGATATGTGACCTAATAATGAACGGTCTAGATTGACTATGAAATTACAATATTTTACAAGGAAATTTTCCTCACCTGAATGGGTGTCGACTTACCCCCATGCCCCCTATCCTGGAAAGTGTAAGACCCCCCCCGAGCGCCCTTCATTCGGGGGATATCCCCCAAAAACCTGACAGAAGGGGGCTAGGAATACCTACATATAAATCAAGAATATAATTAGGATCCACAAACAACATTTTCATTTACTAAAGAATATTTTCTTCCTTGTGATAAGCTTCCCCCTTACCTTTGTCTTCTCTTCATTTTGTTCCTTTCTTCTTTACCACACTTTTAACAAGTTTTAATCCTCACCTTTATCGCATCTCTAAAAATGTTTTATGATGTGAATAATCACAACCAAACATTTTATGGACGCAATAAATCATGCCCAAAGAAATAATCTCCATCACGATGCTCATACTTCATGGCTATCTCTTCCCTTTATCGTGCCTTCCAAAAATTTAAAACCTCCAATGAGTGGCATTTTTTCCATATCACACTTCACCAAAAGTTCTACTCTTGCAATGCATTGCGAGAGATATCCATTTATTGTGATATTTCAAAAGTATCGGATATTTGTTTCCCTTCTACCTTCATTTGTTCCCTTTATCTCTCTTTCCAAAAACTTGTACTATTGCAACTTGGATCCTTCCTTTGCGTATCACATGCCCAGATATGTTTGTATTTTAGACATACCACAAGGAGTTTAAATTCTTGTGATATGGCATGCCCTTAGGAAATTTATTCAAATGCGCCAAGGATGTTATCACTTATCACATCATGGGAATATTACTCTTCGTATGTCCTATCACATGAAAGTTATCTTCATTTAATAATCCAACTTCCTCAGAAAAATTATATGTCCCAAACTTAAGGCTCAACCCTCTACCATACTTCATGGATTTCTCCATATCACACAAAATAATATTCTTGTAATACATGATTTTCATGATAATTGTTTTCATGTGATATGACTGCTTTCACATGAAAATTATTTTGAAACAATATACTCAAATTGTTAAGATTTCCTCCAAATTTTCTAAGTTTTTTCCACTAAGGGAGGAACAAAATTTTAATGCTTCCATGAAACTTTTGCAAGGTATACAAAGGGGGTTATAATACTTAGAAACAAAATTGTTTAAGTATAATAGAGAGAGATGATATGAATCATACCAATGGTTTCTCAATAAGGATGACTCTGCATCCAATTATTTTAGCCTCAAAATATGCTTATGCTTCCAATACTAGTCAAGGATGTTAGGGATCCCAAGACCCTATGGACCTTATATTACACATTGAATTTTATGGGAAGCTTACTTTAATATCTTATCAGTGAGAAGGAATGAACTTCCTCTATATATGTACCTCTATTTATATGCATTCAAACTAGTTCCATTACAAAGTTGTAGAATCTGTTCTACAACTCATAGCTAGTGTCATACCCTAGTTTTCCCCTTACAAGACTACATTCATTAAATACTTTAGCATGGGTTTAGGAAATGGTTTTAGTTTCCCAGGAGATTCACTCCCAAGAACATTCATAATTTTACATGCATGATTGTATGAATGGTAAACTAGGGTAGCGCACCATTTCCATTCGATATGTAAATGCTATGAGGTGATAGACATAAAGTTCAAATATAAAACAAGCCACAAAATGTTACAAATATCAACTCCACATGAACAAATACTCTCTCGTTAGTAATTTGAATACTACAATTATTCCTTAACCAATCCATACATAAAACATGAGAAAAATACATTACACTATAATAAAACTCTCTTAATAGAGTATAGTTACCTTTTACTTGGAATTCCTAAGGATTAATTCATCGAAGAGTAGACCATTAAAAACTTTAAGCATAATATCCTTACTATAGGGGTACATAAAAGGCCTTATATGAGATTGAAATCCATTAATAGAATAATATAGAACCTTAATTTAAATTGTAAGCCATCCAACTGAATTTCATTGCATATGTGCATACACAATTTCCACAACTTGCATGGATTATATCCCTCTCATACATTTCACCATAGTCGACATCTCCATACATCAAATTTCATCTATAAATCATAAAATATATGATATGTAAGTAATATTTAAAACATTACATGAGAACTTATCTAAAAACTATAGGATATCCAACAAAATGGTTGAGTGTGAGAACTTTTCCACACAACCATAGGCTTAGCTAAAACAGTTCATCCTACAAATATCTACCCCCTAGTCAAACCATGATACCACCCGGGAAATTTTAGGAATGAACTCTCATCAAGGCTTGGAAAAAGTATAAAATTTAAAGGTAATTTTCTGCAAGGAACTCCTCATTAGATTCTAAGACTCCCACAAATTATTGTTGGCTCCCACTATCTTAGCACAACACAAGAGAGAGCTTCCTCTTGACTATGCAATAGTCCCTCAAGGAAATCCTCCTTCAGTGCTTCCCATGCACCTAGGAAGCCCTTGAATTCATTATTTTGAATTCCAGACAAGCCATAATATTCCCACACTAATTTCCCACACAAATATGTTGGTATTCCTCACTAGTTATACTTCCTTTATTAGCACTCATGTCTCTCATATTTCTATCTCCTCTTAGAATGAAAAAACTACAACTTCTTACCCATTCATGTTCATCCCTTCCAAAACATGGTTTTCTATTCCCCATATAATCTCGTCCATCCACTAATTCCTAGGTTGTTTATGCACAATTGATGCCTCTTACTTTTTGTTGAGAGGAATTCGTTATCTACCACCTAATTCTTCCATATTTATGGGAAGGAGACACTTCAAACAACCTGTCTCTTCTCATTAATAGACTTTCAGAAAGAGGGAAAAATAGGTGTGATATATTTCAAATTAAAAAATCAGCAACATTGTTTTGGAAAGGATGACTTGAGATTTTTTCAAAGTTAAACCCCCAAGACACCCTCATGATTCCCTTCTCATAATATCATGGTCCCTATAGGAATTCAGTCCTCGGTAATTTTCTTGGCATATTTATAATTAATTAAAATAAGATACATATACATTTTTGTAGATTTATCTAGTTCAACTTGGCACGATAAAGAGTCATTCATGCCAAAACACAATAATACTAAATGTAATTAATTACAATTAGTGAGGGGGTCAAAATGGAGACATGACTGACCACCCCCCCCAACCCCTTTAAAATAACCCCATACATGGTGTTCATATATATACATGAAATTCTTCAATACCAAAAAAAAAAAAGTATTCCTCCTCGATAGGATCCTCCATTCTCAACGTGACTTCACTCATATGGAAGAGACTAAATTACACCTTTACCCTTGTGATGGCTCTATTCCAGAGAAAGGTTTCCTTTCTATCTAGTTTTCAAGTGGGTTATGGGTGGGACTCTCATTTTGTTTCCACGTAAATCACAACCCAATAAATTATGTGCTTAGGATCGTGTACATACTATTTGAGTAACAAAACTTGAAAAACATCATGTTTTTTAACACTTAGTGATAACATAATCTTATATTCCATGGGTCACATCCTTTATAGGATTTCAAAGGGCTTGAAATATATAGGTGCAAGTTTGGCACAAGTTCCCAATTACAAAGAACTCTTTTGTAGCCTAACTTTGAGGTACACATTCTCCCACTTTAAATTATTTAGCGTCGTGTTCTAATCAAGTAAACTTTATGCATTTGCTGGAATTATTTTAGATTCTTCCTAATATTTATCACTTAGTTCTCTACTTATTTCATCATATCCAGTCCAATCATGAATCTATCCACTGTATCATCCCAATTGAACAAAATACTACACTTTTTTCTATACAGTGCCTCAAAAGGGAATCATCGTTAATGAATCTTTGTAGCTATTGTTATACAAAAATTCCACCAAATAAAATTAATATCCCCACCTATTCATCTTTTTCATGACATACATGTGTATCAAGTATTCAAATATCTTATTTACACTCTCCATTTTCCCATATGTTTTGGAATAGTAGGTAGTGTTGAAATTCAACTATGTATGTCAGACAATTGGTTTAGATTGATGGACAATTGATTTGGATAGTAGGTTGTCATTGATTTAAACCCTTGGAGAATGATATTGTAAATTGATTTCAACCCTTAGATATTTATGTCAACCCTTTAGTATGTCCACTAGCACATTCTAGTAGCTCTAGAGTTATGGGTAAGGGACCCAAGTTTGTTTGAGGTACAAATACATAAATATGAGTAAATATGCAAGCGAGATTATTCTAGATGGATAGTACATGCCGTGCCATTTATGGTTATATATGGTATGTCACGTAGTTATTCACGATTAGTGAGGACTTCTGAAGTTGGAGGACCCTCAAGAATATTCTAGAAACTGCTAGAAGGTCAACAAGAAGTCAATTATTCTAGAAGCTCTTAGAAAGTCATCAAAAAGTTTGCTAGTCAAACTAGTTGCAACAAGAAATTGATTATGGGTAAAGTAGCTGTAACAAGAAGGTTGAATAGTCAAAGTGGTTGACCGAGAAATTAATTAATTATGGGTAAATTAGTTGTAACAAGAAGGTTGAATAGTCAAATTGTTTGAATAGTTGCAAAAAGAAAATAATTAAAAATAAATTAGTTGCAACTAGAAGTGGTAAATTTACTATTTGTGGATAAAGTGGTTGTAAGTGGACAAAGTAGTTAGAAGTGGGTTATCCCTAAAAAAAGGAATTTGGGTAAAGCAGTTAGAAGATAACCTCTAGAGGAAGCTACATGGAGAGTATAAATAAAAGAGAAAGGGTTTGTTATTAGAACCTATTGAGCATATTGAATATCTATAAGTGACTGAGTTAGCCAAGGATATCTGAGGATAATTTATTTTTTTAATTAAATTCAACCCTTATTTAGTTGGGTTCAAAAGAAGGAACACAAGGCTCAACAAGGGTATGTTGGATTACTAAGAGGGGTGGTGAATCAGTAATAGAGAAATTTAATCATTTTTCACTATAAAATGCAAGTGTTATATAAATGTATCATTATCATCCAATAGTTGCAAATTAAATAAACAATGAACAAATGAACAATCATACACACACAATACACCAGTTTTTACATCGAAACCCAAAGAGGGAGAAAACCATAGAATCATTTTTATTATATGTCTTTAAGAATTGCATTCATTGGAAGCACCAACTTCCCTTGTTTTCCAGCTACAATTGGAAGGAGGCTCCAACCCCCTAGTTTCTCAGGCTAAAACCTGAGGGAAGATCCAACTCCCCAATTCTCTAGCTAGAACCAGAAGGAGGCTCCAACCCCCTAGTTTCTCAGGCTACAACCTGAAGGAATATCCAACTCCCCAATTCTCTGGCTGCAACCAGAAGGAGGCTCCAACCCCCTATGTTCTCTGACTACAACAAGAAGGTGGCTACAACCACCTGTCCTTGTCTCGTCTAACTACCCTGAAATATAAGTAGAATGATGGAACCATTGTCACCTATCACTGTGATATATACTGCTGTAAACATATACCAACCAACTTGTAATCATTCTGTACCAAAAAAAAGAGAATCAACCATGCACCAACCTATACAAAACAACCTGTAATCAACGTGTACCATAAACAAGTGCATCAACCATGCACCAACCTATACCTTAACCTGTACCATCAATGAGTGAATAAACCATGCACCAAATGTGTACCAATCATGCATCAAATACACATAAACAATGACTCATCAAGATGTACCAACATCATCAACTATACACCTCATGTATGTGCCAACTCATCAACTACTTGTCTCAACCATGTACCCAACATGTACCTCAACCAAAATCCATCATAAATTTCATCATCCAAATACGATTTGTAACTCTGTAATAGACCTGATGCATATGATCACATACCTACAAACCTTCCTTAACAAGAGACTAGCATTTTCATAATATTTTACTTTGGTCTCACATGACTAGTTTTGGATTAGTCAACAACCCTAACTTGTAATAGACATAACTATGTACCTGTAGTGAATAAAGATCTGAAAATGGTATACAATGTTCTTAAATTTCGTTTATGAAATTCCTCCAGATTTCACTACTTGGAACCTCTCATAAAAGGATTTATAGAAAAAATGACATACCTTGTTGAATTCTGGCTTATTCTAGAGAGAAAACTTGTAGAGCGTTCCCCGCACAGAATATTTGTTGTATGGATTAGAAAATGATACAAAGAATAATAAATACTATACCCTAACCAATACATTTGGTCTTACTGAATTTGGATCTGTTATGAATAAGTTATGACGTTTTTACCCGAAACACATGTTTTAGACTAGTTTCAGGACTAGCCACAAACCCTATTTTCCATGGAGTGTAAATCCAAAACTACAATTACCCACAAGCTGAAATTTTTATCAAAGCTACTTGGATATGTTTTCTCAACGGACTCCCAACTTCACAGTTTGAATCATTTTAGAAAAATATTTATTGCGAAAATGGTGAGATGACCTGTAAATAACATACCTTAGAAAGCATCATCAAAAGAATTTATCATCCCTTGAATTTCAACCTTCTTTACTTCACCTTCCCTCTGAAATTCACCTTAAATATCCTTTGGTTACCTCAATCACTTATTGATATTGAATATGCTCAAGTGTGATTCAAGTGTGATTAAAATGAGATACCCTTGCCTCTTATTTATACTTTTATGTACCTTCCTCAAGGGGTTGCCTTATAACCATCTTAAACCACTTTCCTTATTTTATGGTTAACCCACTTCTAACCACTTGTCCACTTAGTAATTTCTCTATTAAAACTATTATTTAAACAATTTATTTTCTATCCACTTTTACTTATAGTACACTCATCACTTCACTTTATTATTTACCTTCAAACCATCTTAAACCACTTTCCTTATTTTAGGGCTAACCCACTTCTAACCACTTGTCCACTTAGTAATTTCTTCATTAAATTATTATTTAAATAATTTATTTTGTATCCACTTTGACTTATAGTACACTCATTACTTCACTTTATTATTTAAATAATTTATGCTTTGTAACCACTTTGACTACTTTGACCTTTTGGGGCTTCTAAATGACTCATGAGGGTTCTCCAACTTCACATGGCCATAACTCTCTAACCGTGAGGAGTTATGTGGCATTCCACATACCATCGGAAATGGAATGACATGTACTATCCATATAGAATAGCATTTCCTACAAATATATAAAAAATCATACCATTATCTATCAAACAAACTTGGGTCCATTACCCAAACCTTTATGGTTCTGGAATTCACTACCACACTTTATTCAAGGGTTGACATCAATGCAAAACCCAATTAATCAATGATATCCCCCTTTGGCATTCATGGAAACACGTTGATGCAATACTAAAGTCATATCATGCAATATAGGAGTCGTATCATGCAATACTGAAGTCATATCACTCATGCCCCCCCTGTGACCATCGTTCCACCTGGAACCATGCCTCTGTGCTCTGCATCTGATAAATATTTCCCCCTTTTTCATCAACGAAATATGTATCTTTCCATCCGGGGCTACTCTCCCTAACTGAACTATCCTTGGGGATACTCCCCCTGACTGAACTCTTCCTGAAAATGATCTTCCAACCTGAACTATCATAGTTATGGTGCTTCCTCGTGTATATCTAAGACATATAAGATAAGTATTCAAAAGCATTCATTTTGGAGTATAAATTACTCTCAGTCTCTAATGAAGATACTCAAAGGCTTCTCTTGGAAGTGATTTTGTAAATATGTCTGCCACTTGTTCTTTTGTTCCCACATATTCAACTATGATGTTCTTCTTTGAAATATGTTCCCATATAAAGTGATACTTTATTGGAATGTGATTTGTCTGGGAGTGCATCACCGGGTTCTTTGAGATACTTATGGCACTTGTATTATCACAATATATTGGAATGGGATCATCATACTCAACCTGTATATCTGTCAGAGTTTATTTCATCCATAGAACCTGTGTACAACATGTTACTACTGCAATATACTCTGCCTCGGCTATAGATAAGGATATTGGTGATTATGTTTTGCTTAGACATAATATTAAACACTCACTCAAGTAGAATGTTTCTCCATTGTTACTTCGTCAGCCATCAATGCAACATGCTCAATCTACATCTATGTAGGAAATAAGTGATAGATTCTTTCCTTTTGGATACCATAATCCAAACTCTTTTGTTCCTTTGAGATATCTGAAAATCCTCTTCACTGATAAGACATGTGATTCATTTAGTGTTGCTTGAAATCGTGCAACCTTTCCAACTTCCTGCATTACATCTGGTCTGGATGTTGTTATATATAGTAAGCTACCAATCATTGGCATGTATTTCCTCTGGTTTGTAGACTCTGAATCATCATCTTTTCTCACCTTGCAACTGGGTTGCACAGGAGTGATAAATGGTTTGCAATCTTCCATTCTGAACCTCTTTAGCATTTCTCTAATATACTTGGTTTGAGAAATAAAAATTCATTGGTTGCTTTGACTTATCTAAATACCTAGAAAGAAGGATAGTTCTCCGAGTAATGACATTTGAAATTCATTCTGCATATCCTTTGCAAATTTCTAGCTTAACCTGTCATCATTACTTCGAAAAATAATATCATGAACATAAGCTTCAATTAATAAAATACTATCTTGAGTTACCTTGATGTAGAGGTTGTTGTCTACACTTCCTTCTCTGAACCCTGCCTATTGTAGATACTTATCCAGTCTAGAGTACCATGCTCTAGGAGATTGTTTTAGACCATACAAGGCCTTCTTCAATTTTCACACATAATCTGCATTCTCTGACAACTGATGTAACAGCCAAATATTTCTAACATCATTAAATTTCATAAACAATTTAATTGCATAAACTGAAACAAAACTTCATAGCATGATATTGATTTTCATGACAACAACTTCAGTAACTTAGATTTATCAATAACTACTAAATTCATGGAAGAATGAAATAAATACATAACTTGACAAGTACCTGGTTCTGATGCTAATTTCTGTTGCCTCTTTGCCTTGCTGTTTCCTTCCTGCTACCTGATACACAGATCAACCCTGCCACAAACAAGAAAATAACTGCCCAAAACTATTATCCTCCCTGCCAACTAGGAAAACTACGTAGCTCCAGGATATCTATGGATATCCTGGCCCCCGTGCCCAAAACCTCCAGCAACTCGGTGCCTCAACTGATCAAAAGCCACAGCCAGAAACTCTCTGCTCACAACAAGTCCAACAGCCCTCCAGAATACATCCCCCCGTCGAATGATCCTCCCATCAACCTTTCCCCTTCCCTTATTCCTCCTTCGCCGACTCATGCAGTTACTACTCCAACCACCTTCCGTCCTCTGTCCTTCATCCCCCTTCAATGTTTTATCTTCTCGGGATTCATCGCTCCCCCTCTGCATATGCAACCATTTTTATAACATTTTTCATTGATCTCTTAAATTTATTTCTCAGGTCA